>JACCPG010002986.1:0-45000 GCA_016069955.1 Drepana arcuata | reverse complement strand
CCTCTATTGAAGTTTCTCAAGAGGTAATGAAATGAAGTTCCTCAAAAACATCTACGTTTCAAAAGTTCATGGGAAGCGGTGACTCTTAAACATGTCACAGACAGCTGGTAACATTATTAAAAAATATATACAACAGAACCTGAGTTCGTAATGTGAACATTTAAATTCTATAAATCAGTTCAAACTCTCCTGCATAACTGCTATTGAATTTATTAATATTTTTGGTTCGTCGATAATCACTTGTCCATATCTTATAAGGACAGCATTTCACAAATTGTTCGCTTACACCGTAAATAATGTCCTGGATTAAAGAAAAAGCCTTATTTATTAACAGTGATACGGTATTGCTCCTAATTCCCTTACAAATGATACGTTCAATAAAATGCAGCCAGTGTCAGCCCGTGAAGATGTTATTAGTGTAACGAAAATATTTGCAGTCAACGGCTTTAACACCGCCAATACGACATTTTTACGTTTATCGTATGTACCTACCAATAAATATGTACTTAATATTATTCTCAGAGTGTTCGCTGGCCACTTTCGGAAGCGGTACTGGTCTGCAAAGAATACCCTTCGTATATTTACCGCTTAGAGGACAAATTATTCATCCTTCTCGCGAAATAACTTTTCAAGGTAAACCCCTTTCCTTATGTATATCTTAATTTATTAACAAAAGATGTGAAGTTGTGTGTTTGTTTGTACGTTTCATGACATCTTTGGACCTACTTTCACTAACAAATTAACTTTCGTATTGAAAATACTTACTAATGAGGAAGGAGATAAACACTCATTCTGCCTAGTGGTAAATGATAACTTTAACTTACAGACGTCAAAACTCCTATATGTGCTGTATCCGGTGCGCAATTCTTGACAAGGAAAGGCTTCCAGGATCTGCGAAATACGCTAGATGCAGACGTACCATTTAATCTATTCCGCGATGAAGGCAAGACTTTTCTTCAGGTTAGTTTTTTCTTTATGACCTAAGACTTGCATAAATACGAAGATTAATTTATAGCACTATTTATCATAAATTACTTTGAAACTAAAATTCAAACATTTTTTAATGTAAGGATTAAAATAGTAATCTTCGTTTTTCTAGTGGAGCGGTGAAGATGACATTCGGGTTCAAATGTCAGGGCGTGTCATGGTCGTTCGATTACTGTGCCGAGATGTATCAGCTACTCCTATTTCGCCCATCGATTTGCGAGGAGTTTTTACACCATGCGTTGCATTCAGAGTGCAAGGGACGCCACAAAAATCGAACAGTGAGTATAAACGTACCTTCCTTGACTTTTTGCCATAAGTTAGAACCTACACGATGTGACAAAAGTTTAAGTTTTACGTAAAGGCATACTTAAAATAAATATAAATAATTTTTTTATGCATGTTCTATTTCCAGACATAACCGAGGTTCAGTTCACACCAAACGCACATACTTCAGACACAACAACTACTTCAGGACTCACGGTATCAGAGTACGTTGCAATTGGTATCAGCTCGTTGCTCCTTGGCCTCATATACATTGCATCTGTTTTCCTATTCCTACATATCCGAAAACGTAGAAAAGCAGCGTCAGATGAAGGTAGTACTCAAAGATTGAAAGGAATTAAAAAAAAAGATGGCTCAGCTATAACTGAACGAGATATAATTCGAGTCAATAATGAACGTATCCAAACCCTGCCTGCGTTGGGCCAAGACGATGGCGTCGTTAAAAATAATCCTTTACTAACCATGAGCCGACAGTATAATGAGTCCAAAAGTTTTCCCAACGATTCGGGAAGCAATTTATCGGATTCTGAAGAATTTGGTGACAGCAGCGTACATAGTGATGATATCTTATGCAAAGTATGTAATATTCACATATTTAACATGAATGTTTATTTACGGAAATACAATAATTATATATTCACATGTCTCCCAAACTCCCAAACAAATATTCAACGTTTTATGTCCGAAAATGTGATTCGATACAATAGGTACTTTTGTCATGTGTTAAACATTGAAAAAATACAGGACCCTAACCCCTAACTCTTTACTTTTGATTTCATGTAATTTGAAGTACTAAACCAGCAATAAATTACTAACATTACAATGATATTTCAGAATCAAACCATCTCAGCTGTAATTCACTCTCACCATAGAGAACTAAAGCTGAACAATGATAGCCCAGAACATTGTCTTCGCGATGAATCAGGCATCGAACGTCTACCTGATGCACACGTATCTATAGTGGAAACGATAGAAGACCGCGAGATTACTAGGCCAGTGGGCACGACGAGGCGAAAGCTGTACTTTAATCCTGCGTACTTTGAACCACAACTAATGGCAGTAAGTTACATTTTGATTCTATGAAAAGATATATTGTTTATAGAGTAATATCCTCACGCCTTCCCACAAGGGTCCCCGAAGGCGTAGGCAGAGGTGTTTATTATATAATTATTAATTTGGCTTGTTTCAGGAACCACCGCCTGCTGCTCTAGAATTCTTGGTAAAAATAAGAGAAGTAATAGCGATAGCAAAACACAAAATGGCTACGAAACGTTTCCAACCTATTTTAAACCTAATACCGGAAGAAGAAACTTTTCCTTCAAATGGGAACAGTTTAGATGTGTATCAAGGTCTAGGTAGCCAAAGAAGTGGAAGCGTTGTAAGTCTTAAAAGAGAAAACAGTAGAAAAAAGAATTGTGTTGGATGTCCAGGCTGCCAGACAGATAATGGAACCGGTATGCAACACTTTATGAAGTATAATGTACCAGCATGTTCGAACTGCTTGGTCAATAAGGGAGACAAACAAAGTAGCATACGAAAATGGCTGGAAAATATCCCTACAGCAAAACAAGCAACGTATAATGACTTTGTTCCAAATGTAAATCAGAACAATATGGTTGATTCATTAGTATCACTTCCAGATACAGAAACCCGAAGGAAAATAAAAAAACAACATAGCTTCTCGTCCATCAATTCTATGTATATGTCGGACAATTCCTCAGTACCCAAAAAAGCATCTACTTTATCTGTAAGATCCGAACCGCTGCTAAGAAATTACAATATTCCATTGCCAACATTTGAAACTACCGACTGCCACTTAAATAACCATAATTACCATTGCCAGACAGTGGCAGCAACCGATGACATAGCACCAATCGGTCTAAATGATTATCGTCCAGGCAGTCTGAGAAATAATTCAATCGCTAACCAGAGAAAAAATAAATTTATAACAAACAAAGGAGCATTGCCTGATATGGTTAACGAAGCTATCGCATTAGAACATTGTTCAAAGTCGTATAACCAGAGTAGTTCTGATGAAGAACGGTTCGCCAAAAATTATAACATTGGCAATCAGAATTTAATATTGGTAGAAAGTCAACCAGATTATGAAACTGATAGTCTTGAAAGAAGTTCAAACAAGAAAGAAATATCAACTCCTACTGAGTATACAGATATCCCTTCTTCCCAGGCCAGTCCTAGTTTGAGTAACGCATTGCCACTTGAAGAAGAGCTAACTATGAGAAATGCCATATACAAGACACACTCAAGCAGTAGCAGCAACACTCCATCACCACAAGGAGTGTGTATAGATCAAGATCATTATGAATCTTTAGGAAACGACAAAATAAAAGGAGCTGATCCCTTCAAAATCAACAATATAACAAAATCAAATAATGACTACAGCTTAGTGAGTGAAGTGTACGTTAACAATAACTATAACTTCGGAAGTACACCAACATCTCCAAGTGGCTCCGAATGTTCTATGGGTGGAAGAAAGTTGTTTGAGGACATAAATGATCTCGAAGAAAAGCCAGGTTGCTTAACGATAGAAGTAAAAGATTCACCAGAGAATTATATAAAAATACAGGAATCTGATGATTTTGAACCCGATACATTAGACCGAAAGCAGAAACATAAAGAAACAATCGAAAATGCAACTTTTAGTAGAAAAGATATACTTCGTAATATTGATGGTGACAACCCACCTAGACAGCGAATACAACTACGAAGCAGTGGCACATTTTCGAAAAGTAATGACAAGCTTGAAGGGAATACAAAGTTCCATAGTTTGAGAAATGACCACGTACAACGAAATGTATTCGATCGGCCCAAGTTGTCACCAGAAATTTATAGCGGATCAAAAAGTCTCGACAATACAACCAATGACGCATGGGACGAAGTGTCTGAATGGACTACAGAGGAAGGACGTATATTAACACTAGAACTGCGACACTCCAAGAGACAGCGCCAATGCATAACTTCTAATAAGCAAGTAAAAAATCTAGTGCGGCCTGATGTCTTACCCCCTTTACCACCAACTGACGATTGTCCCATTTATGAACAACCCGTATTCCCACCTAGACGTGTAGATAACGATCAATTCTCAATAGTAGCAGAACAAAAAAACTTGCCTGGCAGAAGCCTCAGCCCGAGGACCTTTACGAAGAATTTAAATATTGAAGCTAATCCAAACGGTCTATCAATGCTTTCTGAATCATCATATGGACCATCTTCTAGTCCAATGAGAGCTTCTGTCCAGTGTCAGTCCTCGGAATTTGAAAACATAGATACCAAACCAATTGATGAATATCGAAATTCAGCTAAAAAACTTTCGGGTAAAATTAATACGAACACTTTTGTAAAAGGTAATAAAGACGGTCAAAGCAAGACTAGACTCAGGCGAAAGAAAGGTCCAAATGTTCAGGATTCAGGCTATTTGAGTAGTGACTCTACTAGTTCCAGGCAAATGCCAAGAAAACTTGTGGTAGCAAAAATAGTTAGTTGTAGTGAAAGTGACGATACGGAAAATGAAGCCAGGAGTGAATCTGGTGCAGAGAGTGTAGAGACACATTCCGTATACTTTGATAATTTCAGGAAACCTCAGTGTTACGAGAACAATTTTACTTACAATAAAAGCTCTAGGGGTAGTCGAAGGAACATTAAACATGCAAATTGTTTATAGCATATTCTGCGTGCAATAATATATGAATGGGTGCAATATTTTGTGCAATAACTGTATCTATAATAAATTTAATATTAACTTAGTGATATATTTAAAGTAACTGCTTATGAAGACAAGAATCTGTAATATACTCTTAATATTAAGGATAATAATTTATTCCTTAAATTAGATGTAAGTAGAGATAATAGATAAATGGCCGGACGTGCAATGCAATCATAGTTTAAGTTAGAACGATCCATTTAAGAGTTTATACCAATACCCTTCTTCAAATACCACTTTCTCCCAAACATACATTAAATAATATCTGGTATATTGCTTAAAATGGAAGTTGTTAAGTGAAGAAGTACTTCACCTGACAGAGGATAACAGGACACAGATAACTCTTGAGCCGTGCTTCCAGATCTTGAGGATTTGTTGTGATGACTGAACTAGTAAACGCTGCTTATACACCTATCCTTAGAGTGCCCAATAGGGTACAATACATGCTTAGTGATAAGCATTTGGATTTAAAAATTACCTTCGCAGAGGTCGGTACTCTTTTTCATATAACTAAAGTGGCATGCGATTAGGATCAGCAAAATATACGCGTGATGTGACGCTCGTTATCACCAACAATCAACCAACAGTCCCCCTAAACAAAATCCCTTTCTGCTCGCACTCACATTATCCATTGCATGGCAATGAAGTAACTTTTGTCGCAAGTAATGTCACGGTCATACAATGCATTGTGTAAGCTTAAACAGAAAGGCCTGGGGGCCTGGTGTTTACATTTTTAAGTGAGTGTAATTGAGATGGAACACTATTAATAACACCGCTGTTTGATAGCAGGACGTCATATACATGCTGCAGTGGTACTTACCAAATTGACTGTTACGTTGAGACACCTTATTCATGAGTGGTAAATCCATGGTTATCCCGATCACTTTTTGATCGTCTTTTTTTATTAAATTTAATAATAAGGGCATAAATACCTACTAGACGTACATTTTATGAAAAGATTTGTAAATAATCGGTTTACGTAATAGTTGAACTTTTTAAATATATTGACTACCCCAATGGAACACTGTATTTGTGTTGATGTAGTTAAGTATAGGTATTTTATTATTTACTTTTATTTAATTGAGTGTAATAATGTTAATTATAATACTTAGTTATTTGCATGGCAGAGTCGGGCGGCAAAACATAGCTTCCTAGTACCTGACTTTACACCAGTGCTCCGGAAAGGATTATTGTAAAATGTAGAATACACATCCTTTCTGTGTAGAGCACATTAAGATTTACTTATGGCATATATTGACTTTAGTTGAGAACAAGCAATCCTATCAATATTTCGTATTTCGGTTTTTATAATTCGCTCCTCACCACCCCATACTAGTTCTTTTCTATGTCTTGGTTGCTGCAATCCTTTTATTTTATATAACGAAGCCATGAGGCAATGACCTGATGAATAAATCTTCAGTGTGTGGGTCACATGGTCGGACCACCCTAGTATGATTATATTATGAATGAATACCCACTCGATGGCCGTCCTCTGTGCCTTCAGGATAATTCTCCTTTCATTAATTTATCCATATTGCGCGTAATACAAAAATATACATAGGTACATAAATCATCACGCAGAGTCCCTCCCTTGTCAGTTCTCACTAGACTTAAATACCTCTTTCGCTTCGTCCACATTCATCAGTCTCTTCATACATACAAACTTATGTTAATAATAGTTTTTCGGTACAGAGAAATCATTCAATAATTACAACAATAACATAATATTAAAAAAATAACATTGCTATTCGACGAATAGCAATGTTATTTTTATCGATTTTATGAATTGAGATGAACTATTCGTTAAAGGCGCTGTGGCTTAGTTCAACAAAAAGTGTGATATTAGAAGACAATAATAATCCGCCAATCGATGCCTAGGTATTTGTTTAATATGCTTTGATAGTTATATATGACGTTCGTAACCGTAAACCGTACTTACACTACACACAATAGTAACACACAACAGTTAACACAATAGTTAACAATTTTATTCAAATTGTTTTAACAGGCCATGATATCAGTAACAGGATTTGAGTGACCTGCAGTCAAGTTTATGCTGTGATGTTTGTACGATTGAGAATAGTGCCACAGAACGAGCTTTATGGTGAAGGAAACAACGAGTCGTCATGGTTGCACCCATTTGTACACGTATCTCATCTCTCTTCCCGGACCTTGAGGGAAAGCCTACACTTTAAGTTTTCACATAATCTATTCGATTGCTTGTTATCAACAGTCAGGGGTTTTTGGTTGTGGACTTCGTTTTTAATTATTAGACTATTATAGTCTTTGATGTAAGTTTCGCACCTCACCATTATTTTGTATAATACATAATAGAATAGTTTTTTCAATGTAATCACATTTTTTTGTTATGTTATAGTTATATAATTTTATAAGTTGTATATTTAATGGCTGATTTGGTGCTGACATATCGACAGGGAAACCGGGTATTTATTTTAATAGAGAAATTCATTTAGAATATAATTTGTAGGTTATTAGACATTTATTTAAAGCAGGTAAATTTAATGTAATAGTTTACTAAATATAAAACTTTTTAATTAAGTAATAGACCTAATGATGCTCAAAAACTATATATTTTGTTACTTTGTTACGTATTATAATTATAGGGCAATGCAATCCTATTTTATTTGTAAATATATGGCTATTATGTTAGTATATTCGTGTTTGTGTAGATATAAGTAGCATTTGAATTAAGTAAATATTTACTAAGATATAAACGTTCCGGGTACCTATCAATTACCTATTATATTAAATTTAATAATCACAGGTGATAATAGGGTATGTTATATAACTGGAACATAAAAAATTAAGAACTTAGAATAAATAAATAAAATATATACAAACTGGATGAAAGTATTTCATTTATAAATTTTATAGTCAAGCAGAAAGCCGGTTTTAGCCCAACTACATTACTTTAATTGAACACTGAATTATTAAATGTTCGAGTTTAATAGATTTGGACGAAAATCTATCCAGCCTGACAGTCATACAGATGAAAGAGATTTGTAAACCTAGATGGAACTGGTGCTCTATATCTGTCTACTCCGAGAACGATTCCGCGTAATGATATGTATGTATGTACGTAACTAAAATAAAAAAACTTACAATAATATCACAGTATTTTTTTATCTATACATAGCTTTCAATTGTTGTCTATTCTAATCAATTACCATGTCTTCAATCTCAGTATCCATGATCTCCTCACCCAACAAGCAACTGATAGCTTTCTGTGTCTGTTCTAACATTTTGTCTCTAAATTCCTTATAATTTCCAACACCACCAGTATACAGATCTATTTCTTTGCCAACCTTACTTTGAATGGTTGGGTCCTTACTTTCATTCATTTTTATCATTGCATTGTCTAAGTATTCCAGTATGGTTCCAGTTCTAGTCAATATTGATATGGCATACTCCTTGTATTTAATTGTTGTGGGTTTAATAGTACTGAATTCTTCACTGTAGTGTGTGTATAGCTCAGTTTTGGCAGTGATCTTCTGGCTCGGTGTAGTGATTAGGATTTTGAATGGCATAGCATCATGGATATAATGTATGAAGGCTAGTACTTGAGATGGTGTTCTGAAACAAAAAAAAACTATGTTTACCTATTGGCCTAGGGGCTTAGGTTATCTACCCGCAAATTGAGGTTGCAGATTCAAACTATGTTTGAAAAGAATGCAAAGGTCAAAAAGGGCAAAAAGTCTGCAAACTCACTAGTATAGATGGTTTCAAGTATTCATGACATTCTCATCCTTGAGTGTTAAATTATCTAAGCTATGGAACATGGTTTTCCTCTGCTTCTTCTTCAAGATACATTGTATGCGTTCATACCATTATTCACGCCAGTCACTTTGCAAATCTTTAAATTGTGGTATGACTCTAATATCATTATGAGCATTTAAAAAAAATCATAAACAAACCATAAAATGCCTACCTTGTATATAAGGTGATATGAAAAATTGCTTGGTCTGTAACTCCTTGTAAGACAACCATCACACCATGCAGGCTGTGGTAAGGAGATATCCTATGTACAACAATATTATCGGTACCAGGTACTCGTTCCATTTTCAAATGAGAGCATAATTCATGTAGCAAGTTGAGCTCTGTGTCTGAATCAAGCTTTATATGCCTACAAACAAGGTCTGTTATCTCTGATGTGGCCATTATGGCTAGTATGGATTTTCTGTCTGAAATTAACAAATGAAATGCAGTTTCAGAGGTTGCATAGAACATAAATAAATCAAATATGATTTAAAACAATTCTATTTTATTGATTGAAGCTGCTATTCTTAGCTTATTTTTCCTATCAGTCATAATAGGTCTTATCCTGAATGGCAATGATTGACAAATTATCAACAGCCATTTTCACCTTGTTGTGAACACTCCTAAATGGAAAAGCTTGCATTGACTGCGAGAGAGATTATTTATTTTCTTTGGCCTTTTGGCCGAAAAGTATTGTTATTACCTATATTCTTATTAGCCAGGACATCAAACTCCTCCCTCATTATATCTAATGAAGATAACACCACATTATCAAAAGGTAATAAGTATTCCTTCTCATTTTTCCTATATGAAACAACTCCATTGAATTCAATAGGACTTGTTATTGAGTCTTTTACTTCTTTTAAATCAATCACAGATAAAACTAAGGTCTCCATATTAGGTTTTAAGTTCTGGCTATGAGTTTCCCTCCAATATGGTGATGCAGAAGTTTTGTCAAACAATTTTGTTTTGTACACCATTGAATTGACAGAACTGTGAAGTAGGATGTGGACATCTTGAATAGAACTGGAATGAAAATTAAATATAATAAAAATATTGCACTAGAAAAACATTGTAAGCATGCAGACTTACACTGTCTGAGACAAAAGTAAAGGAAAACATTGTAAGCAGACTTACATTATGTCTAAGACAAAATTAAAACATGCAGTACTTATGCATACTTGTGTATGATAAAGTGTGATGGGTTCAATTGACATGTTGATAGCAAAATATATCTGCAGGAAAACTCCTGCATGCCCTTTTGTAACCCTTTTGGGAAGTCTTGAGGATACATTAGCAGCTGATCAAACTAATGGCTTGCTGTCCAAATTTGGAACTCCCTATACCAAAAATACTGTTGAATGGATCCTTAATGCTTTTGCACTCAATCAATTGAGTTCAATTTAATTCTTTATTGCCTTCCACCTATATCTAATACATATAATATATACTTATATTAGGGTATAGCAATTTTAGATAGTAAATATGTTATAATTAAATACAAAAAAAACTTATTTTAATCTTAATTATATACCGTTGACTATTTCATGTTTCTTCAATGAAAATGACTTTCAGAAATGATTTTATCTTGACAGAATTACAGTATAGGTTTTTTTTTGTTATTTCATATGCAGGAAACACTCTTAGCATTCAGAAATTGCTTGGCTGTAAGCATTTTTATGTTCCTTTCATTTTATTCATACATTTTAATACTTTCTGAAATAATACTTACTCAGTATTCTGGTTTCTTATATTCAGTAGCATTACTATCTTTGCATTACATAGTTTAATCCAGGGACTTTGTATATTAACATTTAATACACTAGTTATCTGAAAATTAGTTAGATACTCATTAAAAATCAACAATAGTACAATAGGTAATATGACCTGTTTAGATAGTTACCTCTTTGAAATTCTTTTTAAATATGGAATCTTCTAAGTTAGGGTGTATCTTTTGGTACAGAGAAAATGCAGCAAGTTGACGAAGTTCTAACAGTTCCTCGAGTCTTTTTTCATTGCATTTTAGACTGTACTTAGCTTCTGTGAGTTTTCTCATGAGATGAGTGAGTATAGGCAAAGAATCGTCAGTATGAATATTGTTGAATATCAATGTCTTATCGCCTAAATTTTCAAAGGTGTCATCAAAAACCAGAGGAATCGCATCATCTTTCCGTATTATCTTCAAAGTGACTTGACCTCTGCAAACTGAATCGTTTAACACATACCTCTCTACATTGGTGACTTGTTGATGCATTCTCAATTCGTCTCTTCTCGATAATATACATAGAGCATCGTCGAATTTAACCAAATAAAATAATTCAGCATTGTTACTTCTAAGAATTCTAATTTCAGACACTTGTGAATTACAACCCAAGCTCACTGAAGACAACAAATCTCTTTTATAATACTCTTTCACTTCACCGTTTCTTGTACAAATCGTGATATCAATGAGTTTCTGGTCTCGCGGATGGTTGTCGTAAAAGACGTAACAGGCGATTTCGCCTATAACTGAGGCTGGAATCATTTTTGTTAACTCTTTGCGGACATTCTCCTGACTATGAGTCATTCTTATAGTAATTCTAAACATATAGTAATATAAATGTAACTTAAACGTCTTAAACCAAACAAAAGATTTGATTTGTTATGTCTTTGTTTTGGAAATTCTAAACTCACATTTCGATCCGAAAATTCGAAATAGTTCGAATTGTTTAACGTATTCGTTTTTACAAAAATATAATCGGACATGAATATGAGGCTTTAAGTATGCTTTCCATAAAAAAAAACGTCTAAAAGCACCAAAAAGATGTATATATGTAATGAAAGTAAAATAAGTGAGAAGATCTTAAAAGTCAAGGATACTTGGGTAATCTGGTTGTGATAAGCTGGATCAGCAGGTGACAGGTGTCACTACTCAATTATATTAAATTATTTGAACATGTTTATTGTATAGAGTATTTGTAATACTTACATATTCTAATAAAAAATGCTTTTTTCTCTTTTTAGTGGCTCACTCCCTGCTGGCAAAACTCAATTCCCGTAAGGAGAAATGTGCGAATCGGTACAATCTAAATGGCAATTTCTTTGGATGTGTAATAAAGTTGTGTGAAAGCGGGTGCGTGTACACTATACGATGCAACATAAGTCGTAATTTTGCTAGCCAATCTTCTCCAATCCCAATCTCCAATCCTGTTCTTGCGTCGAAAATTTGTGTTGAATCTATTTATTGCCTGGGTGATAGGTAAATTCGGTTCGATATTACTGTCGGCTAACTTTAACAAAAGAAAACGGCAATCGATTCCTCAACTATTCGTGCTATCAGTTTTTAATTGCACCACCATTTAGCATTTAGCTTATCAAACATAGGTACAACTCGCGTGATGGAAAGCCTATTGTTGTGATTGAAGCCTTATCCTCTTTTATGTAGGAAGAGGCTAGCACAGATATTCCATGTAGAATTCTGGAGGACTTTCTGACATCAATAGGCACTTTTCAATACCCCAATCTATTTCCTTTCACTCTATTATCTAAAAAGCATATAATCTAAACTCCAAGTAACGAGGAAAGATTGAAACGAATCTAGCAACAGTTCCATTACTATTTTTGATTTTGGGTTTTTCTTATGCAGCACTTAAGTATGTACCTGTATAGGTACGTCACTTCATATTACAAAACAAAGATACCTCACTGCGTCCAACTGTCTGCCTCAACGCAATGAACTCAAAAAATTTAAACAAGTCTAATCTCTAGTAAAAAATAAAAGAGTATTTAATCGGTATGACAGCCAGCAGCTAGGGGCGTAGCATTACGATTCACGTCCCGTATCGTACATGCAATCAAACCACGTTGGTTCTCATCTCACGCTGTCTTGTTATTGCAATGGCCAGCGACAATAGCTGTAACACGCATAACTGCTATCATTTGCATAGTTGATACCAACGCGTACTTACATAACATAATAACAGTATGTAGGTATCTAAGCTCTGCATGCAGCTATAGGTCAAAGGGATAATAGTATTATTATATATCTTCACGCCTTCCCATAAGCCTTCCCACACACCCACTTTCCGTCTAGAGATATATTAGGTGCCAACATGATAGATGTTGCTCAACATGTTACTCAAGCACGACTATACATACGCCTTTGAATTTCTTCTCAGACGTATGCAGGTTTCCTCTCGATGTTTTCCTTCACCGTAAAGCTCGTGGTGTGACTCACTGTACCTACTAAAGTTCAGAAAAACTCATTGGTATAATCGGGATTCGAACTTCCGATCTTTGTGACGCAGGCAACTACTCGAACCACATGGCCACCACGGCTATAGTATTATTATTACTAAAAATACCAAATATGTGGTGGAAGATCAACATTTGGTATATTCAAGCCTCAACAGCGGTACAAGTACCAATTACTTTTCTTTAAGTATTTAAGCACAGGAAAAGCTTTACGCCGAAGGTAAACATCGCATGGAAACCTAAATATGTATGGTAAGAAATTCAGAAACGGCAAAGTAATGTCTACTTGGCAGCGAAATTTCCGGCGCATAGAGAATGTCGTCACAACTAGGTATATCTACGCCTGCAAAAACCTTAATGGAAAAAACCTGGGTTAACCTTCATTTATGAAAACCATTCACAAATAATGAAGTCTTAAGTGCTGGTGGAGCTGGTCTCAAGTGACCAAAGAACTATAATTATGAATGTGGCTAGCGAGAAAGATATATGAGCAGAATGGCGCCCTACTCTTTCCTCCGAGTCAGGAATCCCCTTGAGGGACGTACTGGTAATTTTATGCTTCAATCTTATGCGATTGACAGTGCTAAAATGTACAAATAGTGCCAATATTAACATGTATTTCAATATTTATGAATATTCATGTATCTCGGTAACAAAATTCTCAAATAACCTCAACTGTTTCGTCTCATTAATATGCGGCGACAGGCAGACGAATTGCGTCTTAGTAAATATCTCTATAATATTGTGTCGAAGTTTTGAGATAATATTACAGAATATATAGTTATATATTACAAAGATTTATGTAATATTGATGTTTTGTTGAATTTAAAGGTATTTTTTATATTCCTATTATTTGACCCTATCACACATTTCCTAAAATATGTCTTATTTAATGTTTTTGAGTACCTAACTTTTATAAGTGGGCATGTCTTAATGATAACGACTATCATCTGTCATTATCATCATCATCTCAATGCCGCTAGTCCCTAGTCATACTCTTAATTGAGGGGTGTGTAGGTAGAACCCCTCTCCGGCTGATATATATTTTAGGTGCCAACGTGTCAGATGGCGAGTCCATAGCCGTTACTGAAGCACAACTATGCATACGCTTTAGAATTCCTTTATAAACGTAAGCAGGTTTCATCTCGATGTTTTCGTACACCGTAAAGCTCGTGGTGTGACTTATCACTGTACTTATGATTTTACAGCAAGTAATTTGAAACATTATTTATCATTTGGGAGTTATGAACAAGCTAAATGTCTTAAGATAGTATTAAAAATGCAAATGAATATTCTCAATCAGCATCATTCAATGCCAAGTACCAGATAGTCAATCCCTAGTATCCAGTCCCTCTGTCATTAGGTAGGTGTACAACAATGAGTATAAATTGGCTTCGTACGGTAGTTTAGTTCTAAAAGCGGCGTGGTCTACACAGAGACCCGTCGCCCACGCCCACAGTGACCGTGGTGTGGTCATTCGGATTAAAATAGTTACTGTAAATGGAATACTTCCTCTTAACCAATCGACGTGCAAATTTGTCACGTCACATTTTTGAACGAAAACATGAAATAGATTAAAAAACACTCATCCAAAAGAAGCACTTTTTGCATTGCACATATTTAATAGATATACCTCACGCCTTCTCACAAGGGTCCCCGATGGAGAAGGCAGAGGTGTATAGGGTAATACCCACATACCCACTTTCCGTCAGAGCTATATTAGGTGTCAACATGACAGATGGCGAGTCCATCGCCGTTACTCAAGCACTATAGCTATACCTACGCCTTTGAATTTCTTCTCAGGTGAAAGCAGGTTTCCTCTCGATGTTTTCCTTCACCGTAAAGCTCGTGGTGTGACTAATCACTGTACTTAAGTTCAGAAAAACTCATTAGTATAGTCGGGATTCGAACTTGCGATCTTTGTATTTCAGGCAACTACTCGAACTACTCTGCCATCAGGGCTTTTTACACATGTATGTTATATATAATTGCTGCTTCGCTTGCTTCGGTACTAGCAAAATGATTAATATAGTCTTCCTAAATAAACAGGTCATGTAATAAAAATAATAAATTTGATGTTGGACTTTAAACAAACTGCGACTCTTTATAATAGGTGTGTATGAGTATTCTAGATAGAGAGGTAGCACAAATTCAGTAGCGAGTGACCCTAATCTTCTTGCCGACTCTTAGACGAGTCGTTAAGACTTTACGAGCCATTGCTGTCCAAAATGAATAATATTAATAGCAAATTGGAATCGAGATTTCTAATAAGAGGTTAACGGTTCTACGATAATTTTTATGCACACTAATATTTAAAAGAGGAAATACTTTAATGATTGTGAATAAACCAAAAATAATTTACTAATTAAGACAAAACATAAATGGAAAGTAATTTTATTCTGCAGTCACATATAATCTCTCTGACTACCCTGTGAGGGCGAGTCGCATAATCAAATTTATCCTCACGATGAATTTTATCCCACAAGGGTCCCCGATTTAAATTAAATGCGTGCGAAACCGCTAGGCATACATAAGTATCTAGTCCAAAATAATATAAAAAATACCCAAATAGTTCTTTGATCTTTTCGACGACCGTCTGGTCTAGTGGCTAGAGCTCCTGACTGCGAAACTTGAGCTTGCGGGTTCGAATCCCGCTGAGGGCAGATATTAGTGTGATGAACATGAATATTTGTACCTTAGTCTTGGATGTCCTATGTATTTATGTATATATCTATCTATATAAGTAAACATATCGTTGTCTAGTCACCATAACACAAGCTTTGCTTAATTTGGGACTAGGTCAATTTGTGTGGAATTGTCCCAGGTATTTAGGTATTTATTTATTTATTTCATTGTGAACCCTTTCATATTTTAACAAGTCACACCAACCATTGTTAAATTGTGCAGACACGTTGTCAGGGTTATAGTAAATGACATCAGCTACCGACAAGCTACCTTACATTTTCGGCAGGGAAACCTTTTTAATGCACTCGAATGTGGGGGGAACGGACGGGATATTTAGGTTACCCATTAACTAGAACCTACTCGTTGGACAGTCTTTTTTACTTGTAGGAAGACAGGGTTCTCCTTGGAACGCATCAGTACCTTAAGCTATCTTACTTTACGTTATCCTGACAAAATACTGTGTACTCGTGAGATCACAACAATGTCTACATGCGGCTAGCACTGTAGGCTGCAGCTTGTATGCAAGTCGAGATGAAGTAGAGCGTACAGTCCTATATATTATTATAAAAGCGAAAATGGACATGATAACATCATGTATTTTCTTATGTCTCGCACAAGCAACGGAGTTGGATGAAATTTGGCACTTTTTGAAGATAGATTAACACGTACGATATGTATATATATATATATATATTAATATAATAATAAATATATATTTATAAGCTGATCTGATATATATATATATATATATATATATACATATATATATATCAGATCAGCTTATAAAAAAAAAACAGAAAAAGTATCTATCAGTAGTCAATGAAGTGTAGACTGCTTTAGTCACTATTCGCAGTCGATAAATGTATACAAATATAAATGATATTTTGATAAATGTATAAATTTTTTACTAGAGTCGTGGTGGCCAGGAGACCATCATGTAATCGCCTGCACCGCAGAGATCACAGATTTTAATCCTGACTATACCAATTAGTTTTCTGAACTTAAAACCTGCATATAAGTACGTTTGAGAAGATGTAGTTGTTGTGTTGACGTTATTTTCAGGAGCCGTAATTTTTTAAGAGTGCGGATTGAATAAATATATATAATTGTATATGACGCATACGAATGGCCCTGTTCTCATTATGCTCGAGTAATATGATGGTGGCGATAAGTAATATGCAATAACAATAAGTGAATTCTGTCATGTTCCCATAAATACGCTGTCTGCGGCAACGCTATCGACTTTTATTACATCCCATTGAACAGATGCCAAATTAATCGGGCCGCACAAATTGGTTTCATTAAATGACGAATTTGTCTGACCACATTTTAGTATGTCTTCTTGATGAATGGTCAGTAGCGGAAACATAACACCGCGTTTGTACTTCCGGCTTTAGCTGTGAGGAGCTGGGAAAATTCAGCTGGGAAGATATAATTTATGGAATACTATCCAAAATATATATCACCACGTCGGTACCCTCACGGGGTAGTCGGAGAGAGTTGAGAGCCAGTTCTCTCAGATCTTCATCCAGGTCAGATCATCCAAATTCAGTCTATTCCTACATTCTCCTTGGTTTCGAGTAGCTACTCTTGTCGTTCCCGTCACCGGGTGTTCAGAACCTAATAAATAAGTAGTTTTTCTTGTCTTGAAATACCGAGTCTGGATTTAAGCCTCGTTGGACGCCTTTCTATTAAAAAAGGTATGTTTGTTAGTCCTTTTGTTCTTTTAACAACTCCAAAAAAGGATAAACTTCGACTTTCGAATGTTCGACTGTATGTATTTTTTTAAGGTATGTATTCAAAAGCGATGTAGATTGACAAAAACATGTGTACTGCTAGACTCTAAATGTACCAAACGCTTATTGATTCATTCATTGAGAACATAGGAGGCAACAGGAAGCATTCGGTACGCAACGATCCGTGCAGTCAAGTCACGTACAAAATGAGCTGGCAAGTGATATACCTGCCTACAATGATCACGGGGCATAATATATCTACTTATAAATAATGATTGGGCGAAATGCAGACGCGTAGACTAATATAATAATAATATATCCTCACGCCTTCCCACAAGGGTCCCCGAAGGGGTAGGCAGAGGTGTATAGGTAATACCCACACACCCACTCTCCGCCAGAGGTATATTAGGTGCCAAAGTGACAGATGGCGAGTCCATCGCCGTTACTCAAGCACGACTATACATACGCCTTTGAATTTCTTCTCAGACGTATGCAGGTTTCCTCTCGATGTTTTCCTTCACCGTAAAGCTCGTGGTATGACTAATCACTGTACTTAAGTTTTAGAAAAACTCATTGGTACAGTCGGGATTCGAACTTGCGACCTTTGCGTCGCAGGCAACTGCTCGAACCACTCGGCCACCACGGCTTTCACTAGAAGGCCGCGTAGACTAGAAGGGTTAAATTTTGAGGGTAAAAACAAGATGCATAAAACTAGATACGTATTAATAAAGGCAAATCGCACGGACCATACATGTCATCACGCCGAATCCCTAACGAATTAGGCAGAGAGTATAGAGTGCTAGTTCTCTCTGGACTTACATATCTCTTTCGCTTCGTCCACATACGCATTAATCTAAAATTTACGCATTAAATAAAAATAATATATATACGCACTAATCTCAGAAATTTTACATACTTAACATCACGTGGAATTCCTAACATGGTAGTAGGAAGTGCTCTCTACTTGCATACCTCAAGGGCGGGAACGTCAAGAGTACTCGAAACCGGCGAGCATGTATGAAGAGACTGATGAATGAGAACGAGGTATGAATTTAATCCGCGTGAAAAGCGCAGTTTTCATTATATTGCTCGATATAATTTAATGAATACGTATTTTAGGTGGGTAAATAATAGCTAAGTAAAAAAATGTGTACAAGGTACTTTAATTAAATTACTTTAAAGATCATAAATTTGGCATGTCAATGAAGTCCTCATGAATCGTCAAACGAGGTCAGATCAACAGCCGATGCATCCGAATATTATATAAGAGGCATACCTCCTAAGTGACGCGTGTGTGTTTGCAGCCATTCAGCACAGGTTGCATTATTAATTTCGCTAGGAAATGTGAAAATTTAAATGTTAAGCACGAAAACTGCCTCGCAACGCTAGACGGACGTAACAGGGTCAGTAGTTCAGTTCAGATATTCGCACATCAGTAGCCGCGGTCTCTGCATTGTTGGCACTACATGTAGCCGCTGGCACATTATATTATTGCTCAGGGAATACTTTTCTTTCATCTGCTAAGTATTGGGGTGGTTGCCAGAAATAAAGCTGCAGTGCAGTAGTGAGCTTGCAGCGGCAGACTGCGGCGCTGGCCATTCATTGTCGTGTGGATGGAGAGGTCGATACTTCGGCAGTGTTGCCGCGCCTTCTGTGGTGCGCGGATGTGCCCCGACTGTTAATCGCGCCACACTCCCCATATTTGTGAACACTGCGCACCCCACACATTTCGACAGTGAGGCTTTTATTTATAAACAAAATGTAATTAAGTGTTCAATGAACAATAGTTTTTAGCGATATTTTTATTCATCTCGAACCGATGAGTTGTTTGTTTGTTCATTTTTTTATTTTGTGAAATTGAAGATCGCAACTAAATTATTGAATAATAGCGTGAAAGCGCACGTGACGGCCGATGATGTTACATAAATGATAAATGTAATAAAAAAACATGTCAATTACTCGTAAGTGATGAAAACCCAATGCATAACGTAGATATACGGATCCATCGCCTGTCAAATTTAAGGTAAACTAATAGAGATAACAAATGATACAAAATATTTCTACAGTAGTGGAAACTAGTGAACAAAACACCTAACAATTTATTCTTGCATAAAATATTAAGCGGTACATATACATCATAGATTATTTACAATGCAATCACAATGTAGTGATGATACAAAACAATTAAAAATTCATGAATAATATATTTATATATTACGTAGCCCCTCCACCTACGGTCATCTACAAGAACAATTTTAAGAAATGATGGCACATACAAATGTCATAGAGACGTTATGCATTTATAACATTAGGATTTTCTTCACACCTTCCTACAAGGATCCTCGAAGGGGTAAGCAGAGATGCTACAACCCTCTTTTCACCAGATTATGTATATTTAGGTGCCAACGTAATTGCGACTCCGTTTCTGAAGCAGGACTATACATTCATCTTTTACTTTCTACTTCAACGCATGAAGCTTTCCTCACGAAGTCTAGCTTCGGTGTTAAACCCGTGGTGTGATTAACCACTGAAGTTAAGTTTGGAAACTAACTTACAATCTTTGCGTTGCAGCGACTATTCGAACCACTCGGCCCCCCGCATTTGCTCTAAGCAATACACTATAATGACTAGAATTTGTGTAAGTACATACTAAACTAAATGATGAGCCAAAATTCTAAGACATTACTGTTAACGACGATGAATTCACTTTCAAACGAACCAATCTAGCTGCTAAACTGGAACACAGTAGCCAATTTGCCAAATCTATTTTAATTCTTGGTCGTAGAAATATGTAATTTTATCTGCTTTTGTAATGTACACAATGAGTTTTATGAACTTGTACCTTGTACTGATATAATTTCAATCAGGTAACACGTTCATGTTTCATTCCAAATGAGCACATGGCGTGACGAAAGCTTTCATCTGACTCTTGATTAACTTGCTTTTACTTATCGGATCAATGTTGTTAGGCGTAATGAGTACGTTGCCGACATTTCTAAACGACCTGATAAAATACAGGTGACTGACTATCAAACACTCATTCATTAAGATTTAATAAGTGTCTAGGTATTTTTTAACACGCCTTCCCACAAGGGTCTCCGAAGTGATAGGCAGAGGTTTATATTATAGGTAATACCCACACACCCACTTTCCGCCAGAGATATTTTTAGGTGCCAAAGTGTCAGATGGCGAGTCCGTCACCGTTACTCAAGCACTATACTCTCGATGTTTTCCTTTACCGTAAAGCTCGTGGTGTGACTAATCACTGTACTTAAGTTCAGAAAATCTCATTGGAACAGTCGGTATTCGAACTTGCGATCTTTCGACACGGCCACCACGCTTTTATATTATATGTACTTTTAAAATTCATTGCGATCTGATTATACTGTTGGTTTCGAAGGGAATTCAATAACTGATGCGCCAAACGACTGGATATACATATAAGCAAGACACAACTATAATTTTGAATACTTTTTTTTAACAATTCTTTGTTGGCGAGTGATTTAAGTAATCTTCGGTAAAGACAAGATCACAAGTTTGAACCATCCATATTAATAAGCATTACGAACTGAAGTATTTAATATTGTTTATCTTTTGAGAGCTTTGTGACGGCGTGAAGATACAAATAATAGTTTATTTGATCATTTTGTAATGCAAGTTAATCGTAAGATATAGTTATGATACAACGGTTGAGTTAATGTAGAGAGAGTGCAACGATGTTTCCCATTCCGGATTTTCTGCGTAGCATTAGTTTAGGTCATACGTTAGGTGCTTAGAAAAGCCGACGATCTACGTCAGCACTAGGGATATGTTTAGCATTTTCGTAAGGTCAAGGCGGACTACGCGTTAGTGACACCCTTATTGCAAATGCCGTGCGGCCACGAGGTAAGCGCGTATGATCATTTATGGTGTTTGTAACCCTTTTTTCTTAGTCAGTCATCGATTCTCGATATCGATTTACCTTAAAATCTTTCCCAAAATTTTAAGATAGTAATGCGTTTTAAATTTAAACGAACATTTTACAAGTCTTAAGTCGAATTTGAATATTCGAAATTGGGGAATGTTAAAGTGTTCAAGCTAAGTATATTGTAGTGTTAGTAAAATTTTGGTTCTGACGATTTTAAGGCACTTCTGTAATAATGGGTATTATTATAATTACGTAACATTTAGCGTTAGAGTTACCCTGTTAGGGACTCTGCGTAATAATATATATGTTAATATGTACATAACTTTTAGCTGTGAATATAAAACGTAAGGGGTGAATTAGGCGATGAAACTTTTTATGTGGAACAAAAGTATTAATTCTGCACTTGTAACGGCGACACAGTTTTGTAGGAAAAATATTATTGTCGGATCTCTAGACATTCAGACCTCTTTCGCTTAATCCTCATACATTCAGCTCTGAGTACTCTTGACGTACCCATCCTTGAGTGTGCGATTATTATTTACGTTGATACTATACATACATTTGCATACCTGTTGATCCGTAATCTCACCAATATATGTGCGATTACTTCTTTAAAATAATATCGAGGTCGACCAGTTTTTCAAGGGGGTCACTATTTTTGGAATAATCAAACTAAATGTGAACAGTGATTTAATGTTTATAACACAAAATCTAAATCCACATATTTTATTTCACATAGGCCTAGATGGGCACTTATAAAACGTCGAAAAAGGTGCACGGATCGGGTTGATCGTTTCCAAAAAGGGAAGACCCTACCTGAAACTCTATGGTTACTCTTTTCAAATAATATGGTATTATACAATACTTTTATAAATTACAATATTACTATGTTACAGAATTAGTACTTAAGTAGGTATGGGGAAACGGCGAAGGTCTGACAATAGGTCGTTGCTTACCTACTATAAGAAAAAGCGTAAAACAAGATAAATATAACAAAGTTAACGAGATTTGGAAATCTAAAAGCCTACAATGTTCACACATTCACAAATTAAACAAGTGACACAAATATTATAAATAATTAACGATACCTCAATGGCGTGATCAGTTTTAATGGAAAATTTTGGTTAATGTGTAAACGGGTGTAGGTAGAGCATTTACGCATAAAGCCTTCAGTCTTATCCTAATTGCTTTAATTAAGGCAGGCTATATCCGTAATTTAAAAATATTTGTACTTCTCTCCATATCCTCTAGTAGTCAAATTAAATCACCTTAGTCCAGTTACCTAACCCACCTTGTAAAATTTCGTGAAAGCAAATCGAGCTTTTAAGGAGAATTTTAAGATTTTCTCACCATCGTAAGCATGTTTCTTGTAATTAAAATGCAAGAATTAACTGTAGTTTTCCATTTGCGACAACAGTAATGCATTTAATTTGTGAATTTGTGAACAACTTGCGGTAAAAAACTACGGACTTCCGGAAACAGCGTAGTATTTAAGAAATAAACAAGACGATTGAATATCTAAGTATTATATGTATCTATTACTCGAACAGGAGAAATATCTACTAATATTAATATCTACCGAATGAACGACATATATCACTAGACAAAAGAATAATAATAATGTCCATCTGAGTCGTTGCTATGTTAATGGAATACGGGTTCGATCTCCGTTTATAGGTAACAATCATTTTCTGGGATAACATACATACATATGTATTTGATTACAATATCGGATCGCTAATGATATTGGCAAAGAAATTAGTGTGTATGAGGTACGTATATATATGTATATATGTTTTAATGGTTTAGAAATATGGATAGGATGAGTGACGAACACTTGACTGTCTGAATGAAGAAGCAGAGGGAAAAACAAGAACGTAATATTATTTTAAAATTTCTCTTGAGTCATCTTGAATTAAAAATCAAAAAGTCTGCCGATGGAGCACAAATTCTACTCTCTCTCTACGTACCCCATATACTACTCAATATTACTCTTCGACCATAAAATATTTTATATATGTAAAATAACTACGTGCTGAATAGTAATTATTAACGAAAGGAGGCTCAAAGCAAATAGTAATTCTTATACGTATGTATATGCATTTAAATAACGAAGGTCAAGTCTGTTTTTAAATTTATACTTTGACAGGTGATATTGACTCGAAATTTATTAATTAAAATTCAAAAGCTGGGCTCTTGTCTCTTATTCAATTCCTTCAATTTGCTTCTCTCTAGCGCAATATCTTTAACCTGATCATGGCACTATTTCTTTATTCTGGCGCAGATAACTTGGTAACGTCCACACAACCTTTCTTTCCCTCTACTGTTCCTTCTAAGAGTTTTTATTAGTAGGTATAGAATAAGTTCTTATATTATCATGATACGCGACTACACTTGGTGTAGACATGTCACTAGGTATTTTGAGACGGAAAAACGCTAATTACATATAATATGCGTGAAAAAGAACTGAATGGAAAATAAAATGACAATTTTAATTATTTTATTGAAGTATGTGTGCACAACTGTACAGCGACACCACCCTATTTGGACAACTTTAATGTAAGTAATACATAATTATATTTGACACCACGATACTTATAATATGATGAATTGATTGCTTTAATTTATTCTTAACAAAAAAATATTTATACATTTGTGTCATCATGTGTTTTAATTACAAGGATGGCAAATGGCTTGTTATACATATTATGAAATAAAACGATCAGTGTCTTACGGTTGACAAAGTGGACGGACATAAGAAAATTTATATTTAAGTCTAGGCACAGCATACACATATAGATCTTCACGTTTTCCCACGAGGGTCCCCGATGGGGTAGGCAGAGTTGTGTAGGTATTACCCACACACACTTTACTCAAGCATGACTGACGTATATATACGCCTTTGAATTTCTTCTCAAACGTATGGAGTCCTCTCGATGTTTTCCTTCACCGTAAAGCTCGTGGTGTGGTTAATCACTGTATCCACCTTAAGTTCAGAAAAACTCATTGGTGCAGTCGGGATTCAAGCTAACAGTATTTGTGTTGCTCGAATCACTCGGCAAATACAGCAGTGTTCATAAAAGCTTTATATATAGCTTATACATATATCTAGGTCATACTGACGCTCTACTTTCTGTCCATATGGAGGGTTGAGTCCCTGACCCCCCTGCCTACTACGGCAGAGAGAATATAATTATAACCTCTCGTCTCTATACTCACTCCTTATTGGATTAAATTTAATGAAATGAAATATAAATTAATAGTATTAAATGATGATATTAAAAACACAATAATATGCATATATGTACTTGTTTTTCTAATGCGTTAGGTATTTAAGTATCTGATGTTCAAAACTTTGTAGTCAATGCAAAAGGCCCTCGCACAAAAAATAGAGGTTATGAGATAAAAAATACAAAGAACGCTTTATACAAGGTCACGAGTGATGTGGGATCGCAGTATTTTATTGAGTAGTACAGAGAAGTTTTAACATGATTTTGATTTGATCTCAGTTGCTTCGGGCCTGAGGTTCATCAGTTATACAAGGAGATCTCTGTCATTAGGGTGTGTGCTTCAACAAACGAATCAGCATTGCCATACAACATTTAATACTGCAACCTTATTAACAACGGCCGGAGAAATCATTTTACCTTTTCATCATCAGCATCATACTTTTTGGAGCTGGGCTCTTGTGGGGTCTCTGACGTAAATCCTTTCATTTCTAATTTTCTTTTGCCAAAGAATATTTTATTTTATCAATGTTTAAAAATCCTATAAATATACTTTCCATCACATTAATCACAATATATTTTCAAGCCTAATAAAAACTGACTGATGTAAAAATACTCACTTCCCACGAGATATTTAGTTTGCCTACGTGACAGATGGCCAGTCACAAGCCACTCACAAGCACGATTTCCTCAAAGGTATGTAAGTGCCTGACTAGTCTGGGAGCCGCTTGGTCTCGCATAAGCAGAAGTTCCCGGAAATAAAACTAAAATAAGAAATAATAAAAAAATATTTTGGAAAACAATTTCGCGTAAATTGATCTATTCTCAAACGTATATGTATATTATAGGTATGTAAATATCCGCCTTCAGCGGGAATCAAACCCGAGAATGCTAGCCTTTTGCAGCCAGCAAGGCGGCACCTCTTTCTTGGCATGATAATAATGATATAATTATGTCATCGCTTAAGAATTTAAGCGAAACATTTATGTGGTCGCATGCTTTCCGACTATGTTTTTCCATTGTATGTATGTAATATATAATTAATAAGCTGTGCGGTTGGTTGTTATCAACTTCCGAATTCCTAAATAAAATGTATGTGTATCCGACACGCACTTTGGTCATTACAACTTCTAATACTTCAAACATCCATTAAAGATTCAGTAAATTTAATAATTTATTCCTACGAGCTCATGTCTTATTTAAATTCAATGGCATATTTAATTTTGCTTGTATAGTGCTTGAGAATCGGCGATAGACTCGCCATCTGTTTCGTCTGTATGTATATACACTATATATTAAACATTACATTTGAATCCTTATGATCGTGATGAAGAAAAATGTATTGGACTCAAGCCAAGAGTATGTATTCTCTCCTCGTTGTCACTAGCTAACAATTCCACAACAATTGAGTTTGTAGTTTAGACAGTTGAATTGTTATACTCATTACGTTGGTCCAAATTAAGAGCAATTAGGAATTATTACCTACCACAGTGTCCATAATAATAATAATAATTGTATTATTATGTTATTATTAATAGAGTTTCAAGGGCGTTGATAACCTATGTACAGGTAGAAATACTAACGGTCCACCACGGCTTTGCCCGGATAATATAATATATTGTTATGCATCAGCTAATTTCAACGAAATTGCTTAAACATTCCTCATGAATAATTCTATCTATTGATGAATATCGCTTGAAAATTCGTTGAGTAGTTTTTGAGTTTAGCACAAACAGATAGAGACAGCGGGGACATTGTTTTATACTATGTAGTGATGTTAACGTCACGTAACGTCTTTGAAATGCTTCTCAAACGTATGCAGGTTTCCTCTCAATCTTCTTTCCTCCACTGTAAAAAAATATTCATTGCTTTTAATAAATACTGCACATTTCGTAAATTACTTAAAAATCCTGCTTCTTCTTCAGTAGCGTGAAAGGAAGTTTATTAATATTATTTTTTTAATTAAGGTACACCTACAGTACATTGAAGACGTCAAAAACATCTGTCTCTTAAACATTCTTGAATTCAGATTGCAATAGCTGCAGCTAAATGGCTAAAATTGCTAAATGGTTCGACATTGGGCCACCAGTCTCAGTTGTACCGCTAAGTTCATAATTATTCGATTTTGATGACACTGACATAAAACTAGATTTATCAGGTAACATCGCGGGATGCTGGTTTTTTTGATACATATAATAAAACCATGCATATTCGCTTTACAAAGCACAAGGTCAATGACATTTTCGGTATGCTTTAATTAAAACGGTTTTTGAACAAACAAACTGTGTTTACAGGAAGCTTGTTTTAACATATGTAAGTACAATGCGAATATGGCTAGAAGAAGAATGAAAGAAAAAGAAGAATGGGAGAAGAAGACCATGATCAAACCGATCGGACCCAAGGATGGAAACGTCAAGAGTACTCGTAACCGGCGAACATGTATGAATAGACAGTTATATGTGCACGAAGCGAAAGTGGTCTGCAAGTGAGAGTACTGGTTCTTAACTCCCTTTGCCTTCCCCATAATGTGAGTCCCTTGACGTGACGATATGGTTTTATGTACCTACATATCATCACGACATTTTTTATATATATAGGTATGACGTTGACGATACTTGTCAGCAAAACCGGTTATAAGTAGTACCCGTACAGTGCACAGTACAAGTTAACAACAGTAGTATAACTACAGCCTTAAATATTTAATTAAACGTACCCATACTCCTCTGTAACCTACTTTCTAAAGTGTAAACGCGCAGTAATTCGAATATACACTTCGTGTGCATTTACAACTAGAATGTTGCCGTGTTCCGCATTTACATCTTCAGAAACAATCGTATCAATATTCAAGTTAACCCTCCTACTGCGCATGGCTAGGACTCTTTTCATTTAAACAGCCATGGTGGGCGAGGCCCGTTCGAATCCCGACTGTACTCGCTCATCGCTATTCTCGCCATCTGTCACGTTGGCACCTAAAATATATATCTCGTGGAAAATGTCTGTGTTTGTGTGGGTACTACCTATACACATCTGCCTACCCCTTCGGGGATCCTTGTAGAAAGGCGGGAGGATATATTATAGTACAGCCTATATTTATAATAAATAATTATTTAAATATTAAGACATTCAGACAGAATTTCATTATAATTATTATGTTATTGTTATTATACATTTAAATGGAAGATGTAGTCCAACCCGAAACCTATTAATAATTACTGTACATAAAAAGTCATAAGATCGTAATTATTATTTATTATTGCACCTTCGACAACATTTTGATTACATAACTAGGCGGAACACTCACTTAATATGCATGAACTGCTAACACACTATCAACTACGTAACGTTATTTATGTAGAAATAAAATTCATTATTTCACAGTAATCGCGGTGATATGTATTATCTTACTCTACATACTTAAATATACTTTATTAATACGGGTGAAACGTTTCGCCGGCGTGAATTAGTTTTCATTTGTAGTTTTTCTTCTGGAATAACCCCTATTTGTATTAATACAGCTAATAATATATCTCTGCGCCAAATTCCATCCAATCGCTACTGCCATTAAGGACTCAGCGCGGTGATAAATAGACAGGAGCATGCCACTTTTGTGGCAAACATGCCTGCGGTCCGCCTCCCTATCACATGCCGTTCTTCATCTTTATAATCACACCCTCGTTCTCGTAATATAAGGGAAAAACAAATGCTATATTGAATGAAGGATCTGCATGAACTGCACTATCAACAACATAATTTCACGATTAAATGACATTAAAAGGTAAATACACAAGGTTTATTAGTTATGTATTGAGATCATCTACTGATGAATTATTCATTAATATCGTCACAATCTTGCCTTGCCTTGCTTGAGATTGTAGACATGTGCTGTGTTTGAAAGGAATTGATTATGAAACAATGGGGCAATAGCTAAGTATATGGATAAGACTGAGTGGCCCAGACTTGATAGGGGACATAGCATATGCTAACGAACTATTAGTATCATGATTAGTCAAGAATGCGAAAGAGACACATTAAATACAGGATAAGACACAGAGTGGCCAGACCTGATAGGAAGACTAGCAGTCCGGTTAAAATCCCATCCATAGTAAGCCATGACGTGCTATTGATATTAGAAGGAGAAATAATGCTAAAGGGATAGATTAATTTATATAACTTACATCATAGTGGGGCACTGGCGCATGGATATGCGATTGTCGGCTACATGGGCTTGTAACTGAATTAAAGGGTAATTCCGTTATCACATTTCCTGAATTCTTCTAGAAATGAAGAACAGTAGGATTTTTCTTTCTGGTTACAGTCCCAAAAGCCAGTCACAAACCATGCTGACCTCAACCTACCTAATATTGCATATATATATATATATATATATATATAGGACGCGGTTCAATTCGACCGGGGGATATTAGTCTGACGAACACGGCACCTCTATTCTCACTTTATACCCCGTTAGGGATTCGGTGTGCTGTGCATATATATATATATATATGTGCCGTGCCGTGTTCGTCAGACTAATATCCCCCGGTCGAATTGAACCGCGTCCTTAAACATGGATTCAGAAGCTCTGACCACTGGGCCATAAGGTCGTCATATCATATCCCTATGAAAATTTTCTAAACAGATCTATTATGTTACGCACAGTGGTAGCCAAGCAGGGAACTGAATACTAGTTTAAGTAAATAATTATATCTTCACGCCTCCCACAAGTGTCACAAAAGGGGTAGGCATAGGTGTGTAGGTAGTACGAACATACCCACTTTAGGTTATATTTCAGGTGCCAACGAGACAGAGGGCGAGTCCATCGCAGTTACTCAAGCACAACTATACATACATACTACATATTTTTTCTTCTCAAAACGTACGCAGATTTCCTCTAGATGTTCTCGTAGTGTGCCTAATCTATCTACTAACTTATAAAAATTCTATTGTCTTCAACTGATGTTCTGAAATGCATATTTTATGAGCACCAGATGGAACCATCTCATTCCGTCGAATCTGGGGGCGGGTTACAAGGCTCATTCCAATTTTCCAACACAAAAACCAATTCTCCCGAGCGACGAGGATAATCTCTTAAAAAATTAAATCGCCTATTCGGTACCTTTGTGTCCGTAGTTGAATTCGAGATTGGATGCGGGAATACGGAACTTAAACTTTTATGATTCACTTTCGCTGTAGCATTGAGTACGAACTTTTCTATTAACTCTCAAAGTTATTTGGATTCTGTTATTAATGTTTCTTTTATTTAATAAATATCTAACTAGAGCCGTGGTGGCCGAGTCGTTTGAGTTGCCTGGGACACAAAGATCGCAAGTTTGAATCCCGACTGTACCAATGAGATTTACCCGTCCCTAGTACATCTTGCTGTAGTACAGTAGTTCGTGTAACGAGAGCCTCTTCGTATGTTCTCAAAAGGTGTGTAGAGGCATGTAGTACCAACGCATCAACTTTTTATAATATATATATTCGATATCGATATTTAACTGCCGAGAGCACCGCGAAGCGAATCATAAATAATAAACATTAATTTAATTGAACCCACGCTTATAACTTCTCAAACGCACTGCCCAGGTTTGTGTGCCTGTAGGTAAATTGTATCATATTATGCGGTATGCCCCAGAGTTGAATATGATACAGCTATTACGACACGGGATGCTGTTAATTGGTAATGTGTTGTAACATTTATCACGAGAGGATGAGATAAAAGAACATAGTACTTATCTAATTATCTAACATCAAACAAAATAATATTTCATATAATTCAGCGGCTTCCAATCGTAATAGAAAGACCGCATTTTAAAATAACTATCAATGTATCTGTATACAGGCTGTCCAGACCCTTATCTTTAGTACGCTGGAACAGATGAACTCAAACCGCGGTAGTAAAAACTCATTGGTACAGAGTTTTTCCTCAAAATAAGTACAACACTTATCACTTCGTATGCTTAAGAAATGCATAGTCGAGCTTGTGAACGGACGAGGGATTCGTCATTACCGACAAAGAAGGTTTTGTTAGACCTCTATCTTCTCCTTCAGTGATCTACAACACATTACTTGAAAAAGTAATGTGTTGTAGCAAAGTCGCACTCAATAGATATTTTCTGTGGCAGTATTCATAAGTTTAGAAAGGATTTGTGTGTTAAAATTTAAAATTCACACATTGTTAGCTATAACGAACACGTTTTTTAAATTTACGATTTTAGCTCTAAGGTTTTTCATGCATGCTGTAATTGAGGAATCACAAACTTTTTTTATATCATAGTTGTTAAGAAAGTTTTGTGTATTTCTTGTTGGAAACTCAAATAAATTAATACATAAAAGTACTAAACACTTCACAAGTTGGTTTTACAAGCTTAATAAAAATAAAAGGAAACAAGATAACAATTTGTTCAACATTGCTAAAAATGTTTACGATCGTTCAGGCACCCTGTATTTAATGAATCAAAGCGGATAAGAAATTAAACGAGTGTTTTGCGTAATTAATAACTCTTTACAAAATCTACATTATACCATCTATCTAGTAATCTACTAATCATAATATTAAATACTGTAATATATAAGGCAGTATTTACATTATATTATTATATTAACTAATATGAATGATTTTCGAATGACAAACGTTTTAAGTATTTTTACTATTCAGCCGATAGATTGATCTCAACACACGCTCTTATGATAATGTTATCTTTTAACCTACATCCTTACAGTATCAATATAAGATTAGGCTCAGAACACTTCTGTTCCTAAATTATCTTGAGTTGAGAGACATAATTTTATTACAAATACCCCATTCATATCTGGGTTTATCGTCTGCAATCAGTCACACTGTCACCTAAAAAGTTATGATACTTTGTATCTCAATCTTGGGTTTTCATTTCTTACCTCATCTGTTGCGGTGATTTATCTGCCTACACTTCTTATGCGACTTGCGTCCAATTTCACCAACATCGTCGTCTTACAAGGATAACAATAGCAGATCTAAAATAACTCACAGCTTTTATTCTCGGATAACTCCCGCTACGCCACTTTGAAATGATAAAAAGTGTACAAACGAATACATGTATGTAAATGCAGGCCAATTTTTTATGCTTTTAATTGGCTTTCTACAATAGCTCGCCTAATATCCGAAGTATAAGCTTATATTACACCAAACTGGCGATACAAGAATCTCGTATAACTTGGCTATTATCATGATTCTTAGTTGATAAAATTAAAACAGTTGAATGATATAAATCAGAGAATAAATAAGAGTTGTATCCGTTCGTTAATATTTATTCAACGTTGGTGAAATCGGACAATAACACGTGTTCATTATCGGAACATCAGATACGTTGTGGCCAACGAGTAGTCTAATGAAGTGCTTACAAATAAGGGACAGGAACAGTTTTGTGATATAGTGCAACGAAATAATGGGTATGGGACGAAGAAATGTGAGCGTCATGAGGTTGGGGCGATGTGTGGCTTTCCTTGCTGCAGCTGCCTTCCTCCTACCTTTCACCATCTTGTTGATGGTCGCCGACCAGCAGTACAACCTCACGTATAACTCCAAGAGGGTCTTCTACCAAGAGGTAAGTTATTTATGCTATTTCTAACTACCACTCTCTAGAAAGAATGAGAAAGTACGTCATAATATATAAATTGTTTAACTCGTAACAAAAGATGTAGAGTCGCGAAGGGGTTCAAATTATCGCTGCAGAATTTGAAAGAAAATCCCGTTTTCAGACACGAACGTGGAAAGAAAAATTCAATTGAAGCACTTAGTGTGAAAGACAAATTTCCTTTTTTTTACAGAGCGACTTCTATAAAATAAATGGAACTTATTACGCGCCCGCATACACGATAACAACGCCCACTTTGTTAAGGACGCAGGTAACCAATTAATGTTAACCAAACCAACACCAAAACATGAAGCTAACACTGCACCCAATAGCTTACTAACAAACCAAATCAAAGGTCTAATGACGACTTTGCACGTGTATTTTAATGGTAATCTTTGTTCACGAAATGCTGTGTTGAATAAAGACTGTGTCGTAGTAAACTAAGCACCCAATTGACGTGTGTTATTAATATTGTTTCGTTTCAATGTCTTTACATTTTTATTGTTAATTAATGGATTGGCATATCATGACTTATTTAATTAAATTCCTTAATGAGTTTGTACACAAGCTTGGCAACACTGCCTTGAATACTGCAGTAACTTGGTAGGCCTTACCATAATAATAATTTTGTTTTGTTTTTGCAATCATTATTAAAGGATGTTTAAGCGACAGATGTTTGAGCCATTGAAGCCGAATTATTGTATAGGCCTCCCAGATATACCAATGATTTTTTTTAACTTAAGTACAGTGAAATATCACAACCTCAAGCTTTACGAGGAAAACATCTGCATACCCTTAAGAAGCAATTCAAAAGCGTATTTATATTCTCACCATCTACGGCGCTGGCACTGTAATATCCGTCGAAAAGACTTTTCACCCGCCCATACATCCGATGATACCCGCCCGGGTACCGATGTATGTTAATAAATCAGTCCCTTTCTCACTCTTGAATAATGATAGCAATATAGTGGTACAGCGTCTAGCGGATTTACTGTGTGTTTTTTGATTAGCAGGTGTGTCAAATAAGAATGACAAACAATCGATGGATGTTTACTTGACACTGGCACAAAAAGAGATGCTAAAATGTTTTTGTAGACATCATAGGTATACATTATTGATTTATTTTGAAATGAGTGTTTTTCGTTTGATACTTTGTAAGAATAAATTAATTCTTGTCTATTATGTCTATATGAAATACAGAGTGATAATAAATATAACAATAAATAGATTACATTACCTAAATCTGTGTCACGCGGAAGGGTGCCAAGAAGACTAGCGGCATTGCCACGTTGTATGGCAATGCTGATTCGCTGAGCAAAATATTCGCCAGCCCTCTTGTCACGGGAGGCCTCAAAGAGTTTACTCAAGACATCCCTATAAAAATGAAGATCACACGGTCCCCACTGCCCTAGAATTTCGACTCCAAAATTTTTGTTTGAAACGTTGTTTGTTTTGTTCCATACTATGTGATGATTACTTGCCACATTCCATGATATAGGAAGCTAGGCTACTGTTACACCACACCGTTCTCACGTGACAATACCTTTTATGTATGCTGCGATAGGGAGTACCTATGCTTATTCCCACACTAAGCCAACATTATGACACACGTTGTGAAACTCGAAATGGTTTGAAAACTTTGAATTTATCGGCACAAATACTTCATAAATTTCGAGTTCTTCTCACGTTATTTGCATATTTTTCATCTTGAAGGATAAACAATTAAAATAGTTGAAAAACACTTAAAACACACTTTTATAGTAATTCCAACTATAAACTAATAATTTAAAAACTAATTTAAATAAGAAAAAATATATTTAAAAAATTATTTACATATAACAATTTATAACCAATATTCACCATGCACCCTACGCTTTTTTACAATAAAATATTTCTTTTTCCTATTCACACTATTCTTAATTCGAACTTATTAAAATTTATTGACAATTTTTTTAGTTGGGTTTTCTATAAAATCGTATTTATTAGTTTTCAAGATTCTTATTTAATGTTTAATATTGAATTATCTATCGGTTTCTTGATAACTATGCCAAATTTCGAAATTTTGAAGGAGATCAAAATCATGTTAAAAGTTTCCGTTACATACGTATGAAGCATATACAAGCGTGTTAGAGAGTGGCCTAGAGAGAACTGGCTCTCATGAGGAACTCGGCGTGACGATGTATGGATGTGATGTGTGAGAAATGCATCATAATAATATAAAAAGAAGAATCAACTTGTCACTATATTATCGATGTGTCAACAATGACCATGTGTCGAACAAGTATAGTAAATTTTATATAGAAATCAAGCAAGTAGGTACCATCACCGGGCGTGTGATGTAAACTCCGTGAACTTACGACGCTTCCAAACGTCTCCAGCTTTCAATATAACGTAAGCTCACCGTAAACTCATATTTATGTTGTGAATTCCGCTTCCGTTGTACACAGATTTATGATCATTGCGTTACTATAATCTAGGTTTTTTCTTTTTTGATAAACTTAAGGATTTAAATAATAAATCCTATACATTGTTACACCTAGAATTGCGTTTGTATAACATTACAGAGGATATAAAAAGTTAAGTGCCATGATGGATTCGTACACACTAGAACATGCCGATTTAAATCAAAAATATCACTAGCGTATTCCAGACTCTTTAAAATAATTTCACACTCTTTGTGTAGAGCTCCTTATGCAGTTGTATAACCTCATCAGGAAATTTATTCCACAGCCTGCGTGTTCGCAATAGGAAGCTCCTGGGAAACAGTATATCGGTATATCTGGGCGTGAATTCCCATCGATTGCGCGAGGTTGGTATAGATGAAAGTTCGATGTGTATCACGAAAACGTATGGTGTTACACACTGTTATACATAAGGTGAAAGACACGCAGCTTAATCTTACTAGCTGCTAAGATCAAGCTCGTCACTTTCACAGAAATGTCAAAGCTAAGTTGGAATAAAAATATACAGAATGCATAGTTAAGAAAAACTACTCAAACATCTGTATGCAAACACTCGCCTTAGGTCACTCCCGTAACGGTTCTCGATCGGCACGAACACAATGGATGCCACTACGATACATATAGTAATATGACATTCCGTCAGTAGAGCCGGCATGGGTTGGAATACCTTAGCATTTTTTCTATATTGCATTTCATATAACATCACGCCGTATCCCCCCACGGGAACGAACTAGAAGAGCGCTAGATTTCTCTGGACTTAGCGACCTTTTTCGTTTCATTTAATTTCATCTGTCACATTCATGAGCAAGGGCGGGCGATACTTTTACTACATACATATCATCAGACCCTACCGGGGTAGACAGAGGGAATAGAGCGCCAGTTCTCTTTAGACTTGCATACCTCTTTGGCTTCGTCCACATTCATCCGTCTCTTCAAACATCCTCGCCGGTTTCGAGTACTCTTATATTTACTATAAATATTGTATATTACTAAACTCTAAATAATTGATATATATTCAGACTTCTTTCTAAATTAAACGGTGAATAACCGCGGGACAATCTTAATAATTAATAATAGCATCAAAACTGGAACACGTTTACAGGAGCCAGAATGCGGGTGAACAAGTTTCCAAAATCATCTTACACACCCTACCTTGGCGTCTTGCAATTATTTTCTTATACCAAATTGTCGGAACGCTATTATGACAGCTGAGTCACAAGTAACATATAACCTGTTCTACATACTAATGCGTTCATTACAAAGAATTCTAAACGACACAAACTCAAAGGACATCACATACAGTAAACACTCCACAATGTAAGCTACGTGACAAAACGTATGTTTTTCTTTTGTTTGTCTGGTTAAAATACCTTTGTTCCAGCTAAGCACATACATAGTACCCACACCTAAATTAGTCTTTCCGTTATTCGTAACTTAGGGCCGGTTGTTTCACGGCCGCTTGATTGACGCCATCACGTAATAGTCATAAATAGTGCTAATTAATGTTGAACCAAATTGTGTGTTGTTTCAAGAAATTCCATTCTCAAATATTGACAGACTATAAACAAAGCCGATCCTGTTCGTTAAGGTTTGTCCCGTTGTGTTGTACTGCATGCGGTACATTCTTCATCCCGAATAACTTTGACGTTCTTTACTTTGTTTGACTAACGATGAAAGAAACGCAAAAGACCTTAAGTAAATATGATAAAGAAAATCGCTTAAAAATAATTGTTGTTTGCATTTTTTTTAGGGCTGGCAATCACCTGCTTAGAAGTCAAACGTAATGGTTCACGGCCCAAGCGGTGCTAGGCCATTGTAAAGCCAAGTCTTTTGGGTCACCGTCCTACTCGTGGCACTTAGCAACGAGATGTCAAAAGCTCAATATCGACACTGTTACATGGCATAAATTATGAGTGTATGCGTGTTAGTGTGTGTGCGTGCGTGTGTATGTGTGCGTGACAGACAACGCGTATGATGATTTAACATATTTCACCGTTACTCGTTCCTCACTCACATGCTTAACCTGTCCTGCGAGAATTTTAAATTTATTGAATTTTATCTCCAATTTTAGATTACGTAAATCTTTGCCATTTTCTTTCCAATTGACAGGTGGACATAAGTTTTTTTTATAAAAGAAAATGTAGCCTCTATGTCATTCAGGGTGAATGTTGTCTTCCAATGGTGAATACATTTTTCAAATCGGTCTAATAATTTCGGAGACTATTCAATAAAAAAAAACAATCCAATCTTTCCTCTTTATAATATTAGTATAGATATAGAACATAGTACAATGCCGTTAATAAATAAACTATCGCAATAATCGCGATAGTTACCCATAATCTCGTAATGGCTTCGAGTTAAGTTCATAAGATGGCCATTAAAATGTTTAGCTAGTCACGCGAGGCATTCATTCGATCACGTCTCCGGCGGTCGTGCTCTACAAGACATCGTGGCAATCGTGGATTACTTTTTGTTTATCTACTATAGCTAGTGCTATCCTCGAAGACGCGCCCCACTATTCTTGTAAAAGACTGATGAATGTGGATGTAGCGAAAGAGGTCTGTAAGTCTCGAGAATAGTGGAGAACTTGCCCCGTGGGAGACTAAGCGTGATGATATTTTCTGACTCAATTTTATCAAGGGTAGTTCTATCATGCGATCTTTCTGAGTAATTTAACCTTGTTTGAAAGACATTGCGCTTAATTTAGCATCGCTTTTCTGTTGTTATGCTATAACCAGTTCAAGGATGAACGCAATTTAATTTAAATGTCCTACTATGCGACACTATTCATAGACGACCCGATTGAATATGGACATTGGACCAATGCACTGTCCTTTCTATGCGAAACGGACAGCGTATATAAATACATACATTGCGTAAGAGCGTACATCCATTGCATGTGTCATAGTGAGTTGCTGGTGGTAGCTCTACAGGGGAATAAGAGCAATCGTTCTAATACCACAAATTTAATAAATGCGAGTTTTTGGTATTGTTAGTACCTCTTTCACGCAAAAACTACTCAACGGACTGACTTGCATGAAATTTCGAACAGAGATAGACAATTAGCTGGATTAACAAATAGAATACGTCTAATTTGCAAAATATCCGTAACCATATGTATTTCTCAATCGTAATGGTAAATTTCATCCAGAACTTTGAATGGATATAGAATTACTGGATTAACAATAAACTTATTAATAAATTAAAATAAAATTTTACGGTATTTTTTAATGTATGTCGACGAAGCGAAAGATGTATGTAAGTCTAGAGAAAACTTGCGCTCTATTCTCTCTGCCTACCCCGTTAGGGACTTGGCGTGATTATATGTATGAAATAAAAAACACTGTACAAAAATACGAGAAATTATTTTGAATGTCCATAGTAACTTTGAAAAATGCTTACTAAACGTAAGCGAAAACCGTCATTTTTTACTTTGCTTACATACAATCTATTGCATCAAAGATACCCACGTAACAAGAGCACGAAACAAAGTGAACCGACTATATTCATCGGTCGGTACCTTCTGCCTGTCACTGTTTGTAGGTCTGCAAGGCCGGAGGGAGCGCCGCAATGCGCCAAATCTTGTATCACCCACTCGTCACTCGTCACTCGCATTGTGGAACTCGGCGTTAGCGTTGGGCTGTCGTCACTTGACTGTTTAATAAAACACAGCTGCGTTTGTTTACCTACATTTGAAATATGATTTATGGAAATAAAAGCGTTAGAAACAAGTGATTAATGATGTACCTTCGTAAATGCCCAATTTATTTATAATAGCGTCCTACTGTTACTTGAGCTCACATTCTTGGCTTTGTAGATAACAATTTAAAGCACATAGTCACAACGGCTTTTATTACTACTTCACGCGTTTATACAAGAGTCCTCGCAGGGGTAGGTTTCTGTCTACCCCTTTGTAGGTACATACCCACAATTCGCCGGAGATATATTTTAGGTGACAGCGTGACAGACGGCTTTGAATTTCTTCTCAAACGTATTCCTCCCGATGTTTTCCTTTACCGTAAAGCTTGTGGTGTTACTAATCACTGCACTTAAGTTCTGAAAAACTGATTGGTACAGTCGGAATTCGAACTTGCAATCTATATATTGCACTGATCGAACCCCTCTGTCAACGCGGCGCTTATTATAATAAAAAATATTCAGTAGTAATGTCCGAATGGCAATAGTGAAGGCCGAAGTAGTATATTTAATAGCTATTGGTCTGGCTAGCTTCCAATATCCACCTTGAATTGTGTCTCCAAGCGCATTGCAGCTATTTTGGGGTTCTTCAGGAAGGCTGTGAAGAAATTTCTGAAGTAGTTTTAGTTGTATCCAGGTATATGGTGATATATTTGATCAAGTGATATGTTCTCATTACTTAAAATCAATTCTTAAACTTGAAGAACCGCGATGGCCGAGACGATCGAGTCCCGATCCCGACTGTACCGCACTACACCTACACATACTACTACTACATGAGCATACGGTCAAGGAAAACATCGAGAGGAAACCTGTTCAGGTTTGAGTAGAAATTCAAAGTACTCGTGCTTGAGTAACGGCAATGGACTCGCCATCTATCACGTTGGCACTTAAAACACATATTACAGTTCTTAATGCGTTTTTCGTCAACTTTTAGAACGTTTTGTTATTTTATTAGACTATGCTTCAATGAATTATACATACATACATACATACATATCATCACGCCAAGTCCCTAACGGGGTAGGCAGAGAGTATAGAGCGCCAGTTCTCTCTAGACTTACATACCTCTTTCGCTTCGTCCACATTCATCAGTCTCATTCAATGAATTATAGCGTGTTAAATGTAAAAAAAAACTAACCTGAGTTCATATTTACTTATACATATAATAACTACCTAAGCGATAACTTTTGAATGTCTGGCTATCGCGGTTTTTCCTTAGAACCATTGAGAAAGTAACCGCTGTACATTTTCTTTTTTGAATGATTGAGAATTATTACCAAGCCGAAATATGTTCCAACTTAAGTGACACCTAAATATAAACAGAAATTAACTACTTTTGAAAGGAATTCTGCAGGGTCGGCAGCGCGTGAGCGTATACCCCTGGTTGCAAGCGTCCTTAGGCGGCGGTAACCGCTTGCCATTAGGCGGGCTGCATGCTTGTATGCCACCAATGTGTGGTGGGAGTTTCTCAGATTACATCAGATAATCTCAGATTATTTCACAAATACATATAATCATAAATTAAGTGTAAAAGCTGGACTTTTGAGATAATAATATAAAAAAAATCTAGAGTATGTACGAATTGATTATTATGATAATACATCAAGTATATCCTCATTAGAGCCTCACAAACCATATATATTAGTATGTCAAGAGCCGTGGTGGCCGAGTGGTTCGAGCCTGCGACGCAAAGGTCGCAAGTTCGAATCCCGACTGTACCAATGAGTTTTTCTGAACTTAAATACAGTGATTAGTCACACCACGAGCTTTACGGTGAAGGAAAACATCGAGAGGAAACCTGCATACGTCTGAGAAGAAATTCAAAGGCGTATGTATAGTCGTGCTTGAGTAACGGCGATGGACTCGCCATCTGTCACGTTGGCACTAATATACCTCTGGCGGAAAGTGGGTGTGTGGGTATTACCTATACACCTCTGCCTACCCCTTCGGGGACCCTTGTGGGAAGGCGTGAGGATATATTATTATTATTATAGTATGTCAAGTGACTGATATTAACGAGGTAAAAAACAGGATAAACGCATGATTTTTTTCTCTCATCCACAAATAAAGAAAAAAATAACATAACATTTTACAAGAATAACAACTAACTAGCTGTCTCTCCCAGCTTCGCTTGGGTGAAAAAAATATCTTGATCACGAACGCAGCGCATCCTATTGGGTCCAATTTCGAACCAATACAATTACTATTGGTTCAAAATTACATAATATTATAATTGAATAATTTAATTTTCATGTTTATTACAAAATTCTAAATACGTATATGCCATTCTCTCACGTAGTTAAGCGTATTTATTGTGTATGAATCGGCTTTGCGTTTACCTGTTAAAATTACTTGGTAAATGTTAACTTAAGTCTCGAAAGGTTTAAGAGTTCAAGGTGACGCGTATGGCGCAATCTTTACATCTGCAAGCTTTTCCTTCTAGATTCTTCTTGTTCAAAGTTCGTCCAGTATCTATTGATATTTAATGCACGTATTAATGTGAATAATTAAATAACTTGAGCGTCCATGATGCGCTATTGCCATAATTATTCTGAGTGCAATAGAGATCCATATGAACTATGAGATAATTGAGAATACATATGATATAATACATATGATATGATTTTGACGACCGTCTGGTCTAGTGGTTAGTGGTTAGAGCTCCTGACTGCAAAACTTGAGGTCGCGGGTTCGAATCCCGCTGGGGGCAGATATTTGTGTGATGAACACGAATATTTGTACCTTAGTCTTGGTTGTCCTATGTATTTATGTATACATCTATCTATATAAGTAAATATATCATTGTCTAGCTACCATAACACAAGCTTTGCTTAATTTGGGACTAGGTCAATTTGTGTGGAATTGTCCCAGGTATTTATATGTTTATCTCTCAATATAATCAGGACATTCATTTTTAAGCAGTTCGCATTATTGAAATTCTCTGGATTAGGGGAAACATTTTTCCGGCGACAATAAAACTAGGGCTAACATTAGGCTGATTTCATTACGGAACCTAGAAGAAGTGGCCGTAGGAATGTTGGACACATAAAAAAACTAAAACTTTATTAATTTGAGGTTTTTATTTTAATTTTGTCGTTGGTCTATATTTGTTAATGTCGCGACATTCCCAATTCTTGTACTTAGTAATGGTTGGATAAACAAATGTATTTATATAAATTACCGACGAATCGATGTCAAGATCGATATAGCTTGATTGATCGACCACCCGAACTGGTATACGATAATAAAATCGAGGAAGACGGGCCAAACTTGAAGAACTTGAATTAAACATGGCGTCGCATCTCAGACCTCGGATCTACAAACCACTAGTATTAAATGACACAGTGAATTTTTAATAACCATTCAATTTAACTTAAAATGTAGCCAGATATCCTTTAACACAATTAGAACATTTTTGAAATCCAAATTTGAATATAGTAATGTATTCGAATATGAAATTCGAAAATCGAATCGAAAACTCACTTCAGAAAAAGAAAGGTAAACTTAGAAACAAATCCAACGTAATATTTGAGCAGATAATGGGACAAAGATTCATCATTTTTATTCTGATCACGTCTGTACCTACACAATTCAAGCGTTACTAGTACTGACCTACACGTTCTAGTCGTCTTTGTCCTAAGATATGAACCTACTCTGTAAATATTTTTAATATATCTATATTTACTTGATTGTAAAGATGAATAAAGACATGTTACGCTGGTTTGGACATAGAGAATGGATGAGTGAAGAAAGATTGACGAAACAGATATACAAAGCAAATGTGTGTGCAAGAAGAGGCAGAGGAAGACCACGTTCAACTACCTGGATCAAATCGATTGGACGCTCAAGGACGGGAACGTCAAGAATACTCGAAAACGACGAGCATGTCTGAAGAAACTGATGAATGTAGACGAAGCGAAAGAAGTTTGTAAGTCTAGCGAGAACTGGCGCTCTATACTCTCTGCCTTCCCCCGTTAGGGACTCGGCGTGATGATGTGATGATGATGATGACTTTACTTTTCTGTGGTGTCAGGGCAACCAAAACTCATGACTTAATATCAGCCGATAGCATCATACGTGGGTGTCAATTACCAAAGACTTACATTTCTCACCACAATCTAGTCGCTTATATCATATTTCGTGTGGTACAATTGCCCTTTTAATGTCGGTCTAATAACTAGAGATCAGGAGTCACAGATATGCCTACATAGGTTTAAGTGATGCCTTATTACAAACTTCACTGTATAAATAACGTCAACGCATCTGGTATTTGTTTAATTATCTGTTGTTTTTTTGTTATTATTGAGTTCATGACATGGACATGACTCCTTTTTTAATGTATTCTCATTAAAAAAATAACAATTTTTTATTAATCGTACAAAATACGCGGTGCCAAATACACAGTATTTTTTTAAACAATCCTAAGCAGTATTAGTAATCTAATATGCCTCTTAAGTTAGCGGTAATATACGTTATAAAATGATATTTCTCTTCACTTAAAAACCGTATAAAGGCTAAAAAAATCTTAATGCCTCTATAATCGATCACTTAATGGAATATTACTGCACAATGTAGCACCAAAATTACAATAATAAAATCTAATGAGCCACCAATAAAATCTAAACCGCTCTTCTTGATTCCCGCCAGAAACACCTTAATGTATTCGAAATCTTAAAACTGGCCAGTACAAAAAAAACAGATGTTGCATTTTAAAATTAGATTTTTTATGGCACACATGCAAATGATTTTGCCAGTGGATTTGCTTCATATATTATTAGTGCGTATTTTAGTTGTAATTTTAATGTCGTGAAGTATAGAAGGACATACATCTAATCAAAATTTTCTTATCTACTGTTTAATAGTATGCATTTTTACTTAAAATGTCACCTTTGTACGACAGAATACAAAATTCCACGGTATTGAAATATTACACATACTAACTCCACAAAGCGTGTGCAAACTTCGCTCGATACTGGCAATAATAAAAAAAACAAATGTATATCGTCACATCGTAAAACAAGACGATTTGTTTTTTTTTTAGTAGGTATTAAAGCTTTAATACACAATAGTCACAAAAATAGAGCTACAATATACACTATAAAATATTTGACCCGAAAACTGTACTCTCCGGACACTTGCTAGGAAAACCAGAAGCATTGCTACGCTGGATAGCAAGGCTGAATCTCCAGGCGAATGTAAAAAATACTAAAAGGAGCTATGTATCGGCACACATAATGTAACGAGTATGTATGTCCATATTGAATAGAATGGAAGTTCTGTACTCCACACGCAGTTAAGACATGTTACAAATTAACCTGTTTGTTTTATTGCGATCCTTCATGGTCAATTTTGTTTTATATGCATGTTAAAGCGGCTGGAACATCAGCATAAATTGATTTAAATGTTGTCAGTGCGGTTCTTATTCGTTCCATCTTCTTGTCTTCTTTAACATCCGTTCTTCAGTCAGGAGTCAAGAGTCACTTTACAACAGGCCAGTTTAAAAAAATACTATTCCTTACATAATATTGCCACGTCTTTCCACGAACGTCGAAAAAGCAAACGCAGAAGTGCAGTAACACCAATATTTTGTTCTTATGTTTATTTATTTATTTATTTAAGACACACCAACAGTATACACGTTGTTAGATAGTATAAGGAAATTCTAGGTTTGAATGAATATAGAAGTAGAAAATAAAGGTTATAATCGTATTGCAAACGTGTATTGGCGGCGGTAACCGCTTAATCAGGGGTCCGCGTGCTTGTTTACCACCCCAATGATATAAAACAAAAATATGCCAACATTCACTTTATTCAAAAACCGTGTAAGATTTTTTCATTTTGTTTTTAAATATGTTTTATGCAACTAGCTGCGCTGCGCGGTGTTACCCGCAGTCAAATGGCAATAGAACAGTCTTTTTCGAGTCTATTTCCTTTTCAGAACATCAGAAAAAACTGCATTCATTATGATCGGACGTTCGTTGTATACGTTGAAGCGTAACAAACAAACTCACTTTCGTATTTACAATGTTAACTTGGATTACAAAAACCAAACATTTTAAACGATGGTCATCAACTCTAATATCAAATGCATGCATTAAGATGTACATATTTCCCAAATCTAGCTCACGTTGGATGAGTTAAAGTCTGCCATAAAACGTCTAAACTAGATCACAGATTATATTCGGTCTTGTAAAAACGAAAGCCGACCAAATTGCCTGTGATAAACATGATTCGTGTCGCTTATTCAACGAAAAGCCGTGTAAACAGCTCATGATAATGCATACGCAGGTGATGTATATAGGTACCTACATATCATCACGTCGAGTCTCTAACGGGGTAGGCAGAGAGAATAATAGAACATAGAATATAGGAACAGAGAATAGCGCAATACAATAATTGAACACAATATTATTTCACATCAACCCCCAAGGGTGCAGAAAGGGTAAGCAGACGTGTATAAAAACCTCCCTTAACGCCGAAAATATATTTAGGTGTCATCATGACAGACTCGGTTACCCTGACGTTATTTATTTACGTCTTTATTTTTTAGTCCTGTCCCACTGCTGACCAAATACCACTCTCTCTTTCCGAGGGATAGAGCGATACTTCCGCCTGATTATTTAGGTGAATTTCCAGTTCGACACCTTCTTAGCCTTCCACGTCTGCGCGTCACG
>JACCPG010002984.1:0-29540 GCA_016069955.1 Drepana arcuata | reverse complement strand
TCGGCAGTCTCGTGCGAACTCTTGCGCAACAGGCCGGCCGCTACTGGACCACGCCCTGAAGACACGCAAGGTAAATTCCTGTTTTTTTTTTATATATAAAAACAAATAAAAATATCTATAACATAATTTTATCGCCTGATTATGTTTTTATTGAATTAAATTTTAATTATTAATAAAAAGCTAATTGATTCAGTTTTAAAAGCAATATTTACAATTTATATTTGGGTACAAATTATCTGACTACAATTTTTGATGAGAAAGAACCAAGAATAACTAAAATTACTAAATTATTATAATAAGAAATAATACCTCTGCCTACCCCTTCGACGACCCTTGTGGGAAGGCGTGAGGATATATTATTTATTATTATTAATAACTATGCAATACCAAATGTCTTTGACAGTTGTCCATATGTACAGTTAGCAATCAGACAGGAAGATACATTCATCCTGACTGACATAAATTAGAGATATTAATATTGAGATACATTAGATATATATTGAGATAGAAATTAAAATAATAATAAAACTTGTTGCAACTCTGTATCTCAGTTAGCGCATATTATTTTCAATATATTCGCTTTCGTATCCATTAAGTTGCAATTTGTACGAGAATGCGTGTACTATTCATTTGTGAAATACAAAGAATTGTAATATGACGTTAAAAGTGATAGGTACAGTTAAAAGCCACGCTCATATAAGTGTAGGTTTTGACTATCCATTTTAATAGTGATAATACTGCTGATGAAACAGCTATACACGTTTGAGAATTTCAGTTTCAATGGCATTGCCTTAAATGGTTACCCCTCTACTTTAACTTTTAGGTACCCTAGTGCGATAATTTTTTCTTTTCCCAAATATTTAGAAATTTTTCGGTTTCCTATATTTATTATTTTGTTATATTTAACTTCAATAAAACAACAATAAAAAATATTAAAATACTGCATGCTTGCAGATTAAATGCAGAGAAGAAAAAAATAAACCACAAATTACTGCACATGTCTACGGCTTCGAGATGAACTATTCACATATTTTGCCTCTTTCATAGAGCTGAAAATTCCCATACAAATTATTATTAAAAGCATAATCATATTCTTAAGTCACGCTTTGGGACCGACCAACCATGGATGGTGTTAACATATGTAGAGTCGCGGTAGAGTCAAGGGGCAGACAAGGTCAAAGTTTAATCGATGTTATATTAATGCACTTTTGTAAATATACATTTGCTGACAATGAGTCGAAAGGTCATCAAGCTGAATTTAAATATCCAGTAAACTTTTATTACGTATGAACATATTAACAACAATAGGTATGGATACCAGGTTTGACTATTCGATAGGCTTTTTGTAGTATATTGTTAACAGCATCATAGTACATAATTCTATTGTATTTACAAAGTGAATACTGGACTAGATTATGTTACAGTTAAGAGTCATGAAGACTCTTGATTTGCTTGTATGTATAAATATAAAGATAGTTGGAAATGGAACGAAATGTCTCTTAGTCTCAAAAGGAATTACAGACTGTCTCTGTATGCTTAATATGTGACGGACTAGACTTGATACTTCAAAGTATATCCAGAAAAATCACTAGGACAAAGGGCATCCCCTAGAAAAAGTTTAGTAAGTTTGAGTTCTAAGTAACATTAGAGTTTCCTTATAGGATTGTACAGCTTATGAAATTCACAGGTGACAAAAAAGTTCGGCGCTAAAATTATTTGTTCTAGTCAACACGGGCAAATTAAATATATAATTTTTTTTTGTAAGTCGGGTGACGAATTCAGCAGGGGCGGCAACATTTATAGGCTACATGTGATAAATATAAAATAACTTTGGATTCATCATCCGCCGCCACGTACTGGTTGGTATTCGCACAGATTAAGTTTCAACGACACCTGTCGGAAATAGTATCTATCCTAAATGTCTTATCTACCCTAATCTACCCATTGGCAAATATAATCTAATAAAAATATTTCACCCTCTGAAGTTCCAAGGATAAAATTTTATGCATGTATATATAGCATAGCTTCAGTAGACGTATCTATTTGTGGTAGTTTTAAAAAATATGTAAGTACTAAACAATTTTTCGGTGAAGGAAACATTGACAATAAGCCGGTGTACTTTTGAGATAAAATTCCAATACGTATTTGTCCGTTGGGCTTGAAATACAGCAACGAACTCGATATCTGTCATATTGACACCTAAATTAGGTGAAAATAGGTTGTTCTTCAATATCCTATTAACTATTTATAAGGTTAGCAGAGGTATACCTCTGCATCGAAGACCCTCGTGAGAGGGCGTAAAGATATGTATTTATACTAAACTATTATCGAACAAAATCTTAACTGATTTGTAGCCAATGAATTGTTTTTTATTCGTATAATTAAGGCTTCTTAACAAATGCTTCACACCTGTATACACAATAATAAATAACTCCATAGTAGTACTTTCACGTGCTTTATACCAAATTAAACAAACCGGTAAAACTAGTTTTTCGGTGAATACACATCTTCATATCGCATAATTCACACATAAATCATCTCGAATCTATCTATATGTAAGCACTATTTATAGCCTCGAACAGTATCGTAAATTAATAGATATCATGTTACAACTGTATATTAAAGACGATCTGTTATAATGGTGACCATCGTAGCAGAACGTCTCGCTTTCTGGGCTAATTAGTCACGGGTTCGATGCCTATTGGCGACGAAAATTTGCTCGACTCCATAATTTTTTGGTGTTAGGTCTTGATGTATCTATGTTTACACATCTTATATTTAAATACTTTACTTTAAGAATATCAAATATATATTACTAGCCGTGTATATATGTACCTTAGTGGCCGAGTGATTTGAGTTGCCTACAACCAGATTCGAATCCCGATTGTACCAATGAGTTTTTCTGTAATAAAGTACAGTGATTACTCACACGGTCAGCTTTATGGAAAAAGAAAACATCAAAAGGAAACCTGCATATGTGTGAGAGAAAATTCAAAGACGTATGTGTAGCCGTGCTTGAATAATGGCGTAAGAATCACCATCTGACACGTTGGCACCTAACTTATATCTCTCGCGAAAAAATGGGTGTGTAAGTCCTACCTAAATACCTCTACCTACGTGGGAACCCGTGTGGGAAGTCGTGAATGTATATATATCCATCCAATTGTGTACCCAAACCATTCAGAGATAACCTACACACAAAAATATTCATATAAGCGTACATACGTTCGAGCGTTTTTCGAGTTTTGCGAGACTAACCAACGGTTTCTATATGTATGTACAAGCAAAAGATATGCTACAACGTGTGATAAAGATCTAAGTATCAGTTATTACACATATACATTTTGCTATTTAGTATTTACTAAAATAGAATTAAGTATTACTTACAAAATTAATCCTGGTCACTAGAATAAATATATTTCTATTCTATTACCAAATTATACTTACCGATAGAAAACCAGCTGTAGCGTTGTATCCTTGAACTATCAGGCGACGTCCATTACATTACACTATGTAGGTATGTATGATAAAATTATTATCATCATTAATTTAAAACAGTCATGATATGATATTAGCAGCCAAATAAATACAGGAAACATCAGTAGGTACGGAAGTTTTAAAAATACTTTATAATGAAGAGAAGTTTTACTTTTCTGCGTTTTACTTATCAAGACTAATATCGAATTCATAAGATTATTTTGTCATATTTTTTTTAATAACGAATAATATATTTCATCTTCCTCGTAAACACTTACTACAGAGTCGTAAACTACAACAGAAGTTAACGACAATATTCGAATTTGAATAAATTTTCATTCTGATTTAGTGTTTATGAATTATATGACTTATAGAAATGTATACCTCGTTATAAAATCGATTCCCAATCAAAAATAAATAATCAATTTGAATATGACTCACGTTTCTAGCTTATTTTTATACAAACAACTACCCTGTAATTTGTAACACAAAAACATACAGCTGGGGAAAAAGTAAAAAAAGAAGAGAATAATACGACGAATCTTCAAGTTAAGGGTTGAATAGAAAGAACCAGGGCCGCCGTAAGCGGGCGTGCAAGGCGTGCATCGCACGCGGGCGGCACGTCCAGGGGGGCGGCAAATCGGGCGGGCGACTCATACCTAATTCAAGTCATTGTACCCTTGACCGATCAACTCCTACGCAGAGGGCGCACATAGGATACCAACTTGGGGCGCCTGCAGCGGGCTAGCCGGTCACCGGCTAGGTAGCGCGCGACCAATAGGCAATTTATATATATTTTTTAATTTTTCACAATCATAATTAAGCGTCAATCATAATTCACCTCTGCCTAGCCCTTCGGGGACCCTTGTGGGAAGGCGTGAGGATATATTATTTTATTATAATGAAGCGCAAAAGATTACAAGGTGGCGAAGCAATCACGGAGGAAACACATTTATGATTTATGAGGTAAAAAAATCTATTGTGATTGGTAATTTCTCTTATTTGAATTACTAGGCTGTTAAATGTTAAATAAAAGCTTATTAATTATACATCAAAATTAATGCAGATTCTAAAAATATATAGTTTCTGTAACCCCAAAGTATCTCATATTAAAATATTTTTTATTTTTTACAAAACCTCCCAAAGAGGATTATGAGAAGATTTAATTGGTTTCTTCTCCGATCACCAGCTCCACGGGTGAAGGTCAATTAAATTTTGTTAAAAAATTTCGGGTACCCTTGTGGGAAGGCGTGAGGATATTATTATTATTTAAATCTCAACATTCAAAATTTCGCAAATGTAAAGGCAAGAAGAGTTACCCTCATTCACGCCAGTTGATTTGTGAATATCGTAATTGTGGATACGATATAAGATCGTTACTCCGCACATTTTTTGAAGAGATCGCATCTCAACTGCATTCAAGCTTCCTATGACATACCCAGGATTCGCTGCCATACAATTAAGTATGCACCAATATCGCATGGTGGACAGCAACTCGACAATTCTTGCTCAGAATTTTATTGCCCATCAACGCCGACATGGCCCCATTCACCTTATTACAGGCAGTTATCCTTCTTTCAATATCTTTTACATACTTTCTATACTTTCCATCTCGTGTGAACATGCTTCCTAGATATACAAATTCATTCACTTGCTCTAGAATTTGCACACTCGGTCACTTGTTCATCTCTTTCGAAAACCAGAAACTTAGTCTTGCCAGCGTTTAGGCGCAGCCCCTTCTTTTCACATTCTTCTTTCATTATGTTAACTAGTGACTGCAGTTCGCCCTCTGATGACGCCAGTAAAACCGCGTCATCGGCGTATAGTAGGCAGTTGACAACTAAGTTTCCCATTTCCACTCCACATCCGTTCGTTTTTAAAGGCTTTCAGAAAGTTATCTAGATTTATAATGGTCAGGCAGGCAAACATGATATACCATTGTTTGAGCCCCCGTCTTCACAACAAACCAGGATGACATCTCACCGTTAACCCTAACGCACGCCTTGCTATCCCTATAGAGTGATTTCTCGGCATGCAGTAGGGAACTGCTCACTCCATATCCAGGCAACACGTCCCAGAGTTCCTTTCGTGCGACTCTATCAAACGCCTTCTCTAAGTCGACGAAACCGCGGAAAACTTTCTGGTTAACATCCAAAAACCTTTCCGCGATTCCGCGAAGCGAGAAGGTTTGATCCATACATCCTTTTCCTGGTCTAAATCCACATTGGGATTCCCAGAGAAACCTTTCAGATCGCACTTGCATTCTGATCCTGACAATCAGAATGCAAGAGCAATGCAAGATAAAATTTATAAAAATACATATGTTACTTAATTACTTCCCCACCATAATGAGAAAACATTGCTTATCCTTTTTTGACAAAACTCAAGAGTAAGTAGGCGTAGGGCGGCATAATCGGTATTGCACGCGGGCGACGAAACAGCTAGCGGCGGGCCTGCCTTTGCCTACCCCTGCGGCGAGTCTTGTGGTAAGGACTAAGACATTTTATATATACTTCTGATCAGAAACACCTTGAAAGTTTATCAGATAATCTTTACAAATCATAAACAAAGTGTTGCGATTACTCAGATAAGAAGTGTATATTTAAAAGCTTTCCGCTTGTAGCATAGACCACAAGCACATGAACTAAAGCTTACATTGATATGTTAATAGCTGTGGTGACGAGGAACGATAATTTAACGGAGATATGCTGTAACACTAAAATACACTTACGGCAAATAATCAAATTGGTTGAATCCTTAAACGAACTAATAGCTAATAGGACCGTGATGGCCTAGTGGATAGACCAGTCGCCTGCGAGGCAAAGACTCTAAATTCGAATCCAGTAATTTATCACACTACGAGCTTTATAGAAGATGAAAATACCGAGAGGAAATATAAGATCATCATATCATCACGCCGAGTCCCCATCGGGGTAGGCAGAGAGTATAGAGCGCCAGGTCTCTCTAGACTTACATACCCCTTTCGCTTCGTCCACATTCATCAGTCTCTTCATACATGCTCGTAGGTTTGGAGTACTCTTGACGTTCCCGTCCTTGAGCGTCCGATCGATTTGATCCAGGTAGTTAAAGCGTAAGATTAAACATGTATAATCTTACTTAAGATTCTACTTGTTTAACTTTACGATAATAATGTTTTTATCTTGTGGGAAGGCGTGAGAATATATTAATATTATTATTTTATTAATCGTTTCAATACTACTCAACTCAACAATTCAACTCTCTGCCTACCCCGTTAGGGACTTGGCGTGATGATATGTATATGAATGTATGTTTCAATAATTTCAACGGTGAAGGAAAACATATTGTATCGAGAGAAAACCTGCGCCTGTTTGAGAAGAAATGCAAAGACGTGTTTGAGTAACGGTGACGAACCTGCCATCTGTCACTTTGGAACCTAAAATATATATCTGGCGGAAAGTGGGTGGGTGGCCTACACATGTCTGCCTACTAGTTTACTTGCCTTAGTGAAAGTGTTGTAAGAAAACAAATTAGCATGCCTACTGAAACTTATATTGAATATTACAACGTACTCTCTATCTAATAATTTGTTGACGGTAACTTGAGGTCGCGGGTTCGATGCCTACTATTAATTTCTCGGTAACAGAACAAGCTGTTTTTAACTTTCTCATACACAACACTTAAGCTACAAGCGAACCCATCAGAATGTTTACTTTCCTTTGCCGCCAAACTGTTCACGCATCCACACTACATTAATCAATGTTCCCTAAGTTGTATCGTACCTTCTAAAAGCCAAACCTTGTACCTTAAAGGTACGAACCGTAAAATGAATCGCATACACTGGTATACCTAACTTTTTATTAACCTTTTTGCATACGTATTTATTTTCTTATTAAGGAACAGAAAAATATAGTTACGAATAAATTTGCGATATACAACAATGTCGCAGACATTAATTTTCATCTCTAGAAAGAGGTGTTACAGAGTTCCTAGTGATTATGTGTATGTGTGTGTGTGTTATTGTAGGTATATATGTAGAAAATCTATTTATAGTTTAATTAAATGTTTGGGTAACGGCGACGGGACTTTGATGAATAAAGGGCTTGTTACACCTCTGCCAACCCCTTCGGATCTCAGAGATTGGCCTACAACACAACAATTGCAAGCTCGAATCCCGACTGTACCAATGAGTTTTTCTAAACTTGAGTATATTGATTAGTCAGACCACAATTTTATTTATTACTCAAACGCAAGCGGTGAAGGAAAACAACGCGAGGAAACCTGCATTCATCTAAAATCAATTCAAAGGCGTATGTATAGTCGTGCTTGAATAACGGCGATGGACTCGCCAGCTGTCCTAAAATACATCTTTGGCGAAATGTGGGTGTACTACCTATACACCTCTGCCTACTCCTTCGGGCACCCTTGTGGAAAGGCGTGAGGATATATAATAGAAGCATACGTATTAATAACCTGCACTGCTAAAACAGGCTAACTGAAACGTTGATTTCTAGTCCCGTGTTTGAGAACATATTGGAACAAAAGAATATATAAATAGGAGAATAAATACTATAAATATGTATATTACGTTACGTTGGTTTGGACACATAGAAAGGATGAGTGAAGAAAGATTGACGAAACAGATATACAAAGCAAAAGTGTGTGCAAGAAGAGGCAGAGGAAGGCCACGTTCCAACTACCTGGATCAAATAGATCGGACTCTGAAGGACGGGAACGTTAAGAGTACTCGAAACCGACGAGCATGTATGAAGAGACTGATGAATGTGGACGAAGCGAAAGAGGTGTGTAAGTCTAGAGAGAACTGGCGCTCTATACTCTCTGCCTACCCCGTTAGGGACTTAGCGTGATGATATGTATGTATGTATGTAAATATGTATATCTTACTTCTCACTAATATTATAAATGTGAAAGTTTGTAAGTTTGGATGTTTGGATGTTTGCGGTTCTTTCACGGCCAAACGGCTGAACCGATTATGCTGAAATCGTGATGGCTTATAACTAGGAATAGGACATAGGCTACTTTTTTTTTCGGAAATTCAAAAAATTCTAATATTATAAAGTATGATGATCTTTCAGGGCATAGCGGTGAGCCGATTCTAGCAGGAAATACATAAGCTACTTTTTCGAACTCCACGCGGGCGAAGCCGCGAGCATAAGCTAGTATATATAAATATATATTGTGACTTTATTATTATTTTTACCAATAAAATATGATGTCTGCCCCATCCTCCGTTGTCCAATAAGCGTTCGCGATTTTCCGATATATCAGTGGACGCTCGGATAAAATGGGAAGGTTCGCAGAAAAATTACAGCAATTTAGCTTTGGTTCTCTACGAATTTTGACCCTTCGCAACCCTTACACAGGGGTGACCCTGATATTAACGCGTGGTGGCCGAGTGGTTCGAGTAGTTGCCTGCGACACACAGATCGCAAGTTCGAATCCCGACTTAGTGGAGCGCCTGGAGCATTCAAAACCGTAAAACCTCGGATTAGAGTTACAGTGAATGAATTAATATGATTGATATGGGATATTGTTGTTTAGACTATAAATTGCAATGTTTACCCATAATTTTTTTGTGCACTTAATTTTTTCATTGTTTAAACAAATTATTATAAAATTTTAATGTTTGACCATATATTTTCACTTTAAACAGTAATTTTTTTTATTTATATGTTAAATCTTACCTGAGTAGACATCTAGGAACATTTTTCGAAGATACCTGTGTATAAAAATAGCAGTAGGGATCTCGAACAGGTAGAAAAACATGGAGGGGAGAGCGGAGCGACAGCTATTATGTACAATGGAATTTCTTGATCAGTTTAATTATAAATGAAATGTACTCTATTGTGTACATTTAAAAAAATAAGGTAATTTATTACGACTAATGAAAAGAAAAAAAAATTTTAGTACAAAATCTGTTTATTTAAATATATTACATTGTTGTCTACATTAAATATTTTCTTCTACTTCATCTATCTGTATAATAGGTGAAGTATTGGAACAACTATTTCCACTGCACTGTAAACATGCTACACTGCAGTATAAACCACTTTTTCGGCATCCACACGCAGCTCCACATCCCTTTTTGCAATTACAAAATAACATTTGCAATAAATTATCTGGAGCAGGCAATTGATTCATTATTATTGGGATGTACATGTTATTGGAATACTTCCATCCCCAATTTTCAATCACAACGTCATTTCCTAGCCAAACCTGAATTTGTAGGTACACTCTTTTAAGGTGCTCAAACGCTGCATCAGTTGTTGGAGGCAGTGATGACAAAAGAACACTCGTTTTTTTGGCTGTTGCTTTTATGAAAGAATTGAACCTCAATGTATTTAAATCATGAGTTTTAGACGGAGCGCCATATAAACTCAAAATACACGCTACACCTGCTTGCAATACATTATTGGGTTTTACAATACTTCATTGATATTTTTAAACACTTTTACTGAGCCGTGTAAATCAATCCGTTTCTCAAAATTTTTGGCAAATTTAATTTTTCCTTTATTAAAAAACGCAGAAGTAGTGTCACAACCCGTAAAGGCATGTAAAAAAAGAATATGTTCTTTACAATTTGGTAAAGATTTCTCTAAAGATTTCGATGAAAATATCTTCTGTTGAACTTTGCCTTGGGATGGTTTTAGAAAATATATTTCACGATCTTTATCTACCAATGCCGTTAATATCACTAAGACATCGATATCTTCTGAAACTATAACAACATCTTTTGATTCCAAATTCATTGCCGTCTCAACAATTAATTTGTCCGCATCGCTTTCCGCTTGGCATGTAAAAATATTGTTGTCAGCTAATTTAATTCTCAACATTTCTATCAAGCGAATTTTATTTTTACTATTTGTCAAAAAAATTTCTTGAGCAATTTTTAAAGGCATATGTTCATCAAATTCAATATCTGCACATTTATTTTTTAATGCGCGACGATTCCGTTCGGCTGATTTAATGCTATCTTTTTTATACCCATCAAATACTATGTATGTGTTACTATTATAATAATTTTTTAAATATCTTACATAATGGTCACATATCATTGCAAACGTTTCATTTAATTGCCATTTACAACGATGTAGTAACATGCCTCCGTCGATAACATAATAGAGATTTTCTACACTTTTTAAATTAATAGAAATTTCCGGAAATAATTCGTAAAATGTTGATTTTTTTTGTTTTTCGCAGTTCACCATCTTCAAATAGAGCAAGTGGATATGGTGCCAATTCGTAATTCATATAATTTTTAAGTTCTTCGTCGGTTTTTTTTAAAACACAAATACGTTGAAACAGCAGTAATGGGTCAACAGGAATAATCTCGTCATGAATTTTAATTTTGCTATTTTTCGCCAATAGAGATTTTATTTAATTTTTCCTTGACATTTATTTCCTATTTATTTTTATTTATTATTTATTTCCTAGATGTCTACTCAGGTAAGATTTAACATATAAATAAAAAAAAATTACTGTTTAAAGTGAAAATATATGGTCAAACATTAAAATTTTATAATAATTTGTTTAAACAATGAAAAAATTAAGTGCACAAAAAAATTATGGGTAAACATTGCAATTTATAGTCTAAACAACAATATCCCATATCAATCATATTAATTCATTCACTGTAACTCTAATCCGAGGTGAAAACCCCCAGGCGCTCCACTAACTGTACCAATGAGTTTTTCTGAACTTACAGTGATTAGTCACACCACGAGCTTAACTGTGAAGGAAAACATCGAGAAGAAACCTCCATACTTCCGAGAAGCAATGCAAAGGCGTATGTGTAGTCGTGTTTGAGTAACGGCGATGGACTCGCCGTCTGTCACGTTAGCACCTAAGATGTATATCTGGCGGAAAGTGGGTGTGTGGGTATTACCTATACACCTCTGCCTACCCCTTCGAGGAACCTTGTGGGAAGACATGAGGGTGAAGTCAAAATGGTATAATGGGTGAAGCAGCGGGCCACGGCTAGAGTATAGAGCGCCAGTTCTCTCTAGACTTACATACTTCTTTCGCTTCGTCCATATTCATCAGCCTCTTCATACATGCTCGTCGGTTTCGAGTACTCTTGACGTTCCCAAAGTTTTAATTAGATTTGTTATTACAACTACCTAGATCAAATCGGACACTCAAATATAGGACTTCAAGAGTATTCGAAACTGGCGAGCATGTATGCAAGAGAGGTAGGGCATAACGGGTTACCCGTTCGAATTTGGAGCTGCCCGACTGGGGCAGGACCTCCACCTTATAGAAGTCCGTAGCCAAATAACACTATTTATTGTGTTGTGTTCCTACGTGGTGAATAAGTAAGTTTCCAGTAATGAGCTCCTTGGGTAGGGGGGAGGATTGTTACAATGTGTTGAAAGCAGAGGGATTGAACCTTATGCTGCCAACAAGCTGCCAAAATCTGCCAAAAAAAAAAACTATAACACTCCGAACACAGAGTGCAACACGCAAGTGATACTTCGGTAACCGTTTCCCATCAGGTGGGCCGTATGCTTGTTTGCCACTCTTGTTGTATAAAAAAAAATAAAGAGATTGATCAATGTGGATGAAGCGAAAGAGTTATGCAAGACTAGAGGACTGGCGCTCTATCTGCTGCTTGTATGTATGCGTGTTGATACGTTTTTATGTTTGTGTCTTGTTTTGCCTTCGATACAATACTAAGCCTAGCTTAGAGTCCCCAACAAGTTCTTTATGTGAGGGTCCCGCAGAGGTCAGCGCTTTACATATTCTATCGATTTGTCTATAAACGATAATAAGTTGACCCTGGTCTATTGTTATTGCTCTGGACCAGTGGGCAATATCGTAACAATACGGCATCCTGAATTATTTCTGTTACAGCCATTCAAGCTATGTGAAGTTACACATTGTTTTTTTCGTGGAATCAAACATAGTCTGTGTTAATCCAGTTAATAATTTATCTTCACGCCAAATATTATCCAATTCTGATTAGTAGATTTTGGGTGGATGAAGAACAAGCAACCTATAAAAAAAATCACATTTATAATATTGGCAGGAGAGATGTTACCAGCGACTTCGTCCGCCTAAAAAACTTACTTAATCTTGAAATATGGAACTTATATGAATTTTCATATCCTCAAGTGGGGCTATAAAAGCTTTCAACCCCTATTTCATCCCTTCCAGATATTTTCTCTGATTGTCTATAACATACGCCAGAATCTGTCTATCTAAATTTAATTACGATCATTCAGCCATTTAGTCGTGAAAAGGTAACAAAACAGGGCTAGTTTCACAGTTACAAGGGTCCCCGAAGGGGTAGGCAGAGGTGTAAAGATAATACCTGTATACCGACTTTCCGCCAGAGATATATTTTAGGTTTCTTCTCCTGGCAGGTATTTTTTCTTGGAAACGGTGGAAACTTTAGTTCATATTAAACGTGACGTTCAATAAGTGTTCTCTGTGTCCCTTACGTTGAATAAAATATTTTGATTTTGATTTTTGCCAATGTGACAGATGGCGAGTCTATCGCCGTTACTCAATAACTACTATACCATAGGTCTTTGAATTTCTTCTCAGACGTATGCAGGTTTCCTCTCGATGTTTTCCTTCACCGTGAAGCTCGCAGTGTTGGTTACATTGTACTTAAGTTCAGAAGAACCCAAGACCCCAAGGGGGTAGTAACGCAAAACCCCCTTGGCCTGGAATATTTTTAAACACCGTGACAGATGGCGAGTCCATCGCCATTTTTCAAGCACGACTATATGTATTTTTTACTCGAACCTATGCAATTTTATACGCGATGTTTTCCTTCAACGTAAAGCTTTTGGTTTATTTAATCACTGCTCTTAATTTCCAAAACTCTCAACTGTACATTGGATATTCGAACTTGCACAGTAAGCGTTTTAAATAGCTATGTTAGCCACTCGGCCACTGCGGTTTATTAGACTTAGAAGTCAAATTCATTTTCAAGTGCAGTGTGAACAAACTATTAATATATTAAAATGGCGAAAAGTAGTAACGTCTTTTTAATTTTTTCAACAAATTTAATCAAATCACGAAACCGCTTAAAGTATCACAAAGAATTTAAGTCCCGTAATGATAAGTGATTAGTCACACCACGAGCTTTACGGTGAAGGAAAACATCGAGAGGAAACCTGCATACGTCTGAGAAGAAATTCAAAAGGCGTATCTAATAGTCGTGCTTGAGTAACGGCGATGGACTCGCCATCTGTCACGTTGGCACCTAATATACCTCTGGCGGAAAGTGGGTGTGTGGGTATTATCTATACACCTCTGCCTACCCCTTCCCTCCTTCCTACCCTTATGGAAGGCGTGAGGATATATTATTATTATTATAATGATAACAAAGTTATATTTTTTATCCAGTGTTGTCTTTAGAGAAAATATCGATTTCACTAAAGTCGTTAAACCTTTGAATTTTTAAACTATTCAACACTTGAAAACAAAGGCTCCAACTTTAACAATGGGACCGACAAGATCTTAAGACAAACGCCTTAAGATCTTTGTACTAAAGTCAAACTTAATACTGTTAAATAGATAGAATAAGTAGGAATGTCAAATTGGATAAACTATGCTAATTCTGGTCCATATCATTACAATCTCTGAAGACGTTTCAGACAATTTTAAATATTATAATAATATTTTTTTTCCGGGACAATTGCATGCAAATTGACCTAGTCCCAAAGTAAGCAAAGCTTGTTTTATGGTAACCAGACAACGATATATTTACTTATATAGATGGATATATACTTAAATACATAGGACATCCAAGACTAAGGTACAAATACTCGTGTTCATCACACAAATATCTGCCCTCAGCGGGATTCGAACCCGCGACCTCAAGTTTCGCAGTCAGGAGCTCTAACCACTAGACCAGACGGTTGTCTTATATTGAAGACTAGACATATTATAAATGCGCAAATTGGTAAAGATATATCCTCACGATAAAGATATTGGATGAAAATATACGATGAAAATATACGATGAAAATATACGATGAAAATATTAAAGATATTGGAGCATAGAACTATTCAACAAAGATGTGAAGAGGTCCTAGTGTTGCAAAAACCCAAAGGCAATCGTTATTTTTCACTTTTGTTGTATAAAACGTTTGTAACTCAATCACGTCAACAGCTACACGAATTTGGATAAAATTTGCCATAAAAATAGATAATATGATATAAGTATATCCTCACACCATCCCACAAGGGTCCCCGAAGGGGTAGGCAGAGGTGTATAGGTAATACCCACACACCCACTTTCCGCCAGAGGTATATTAGGTGCCAACGTGACAGATTGCGAGTCTATCGCCTTTACTTAAGCACGACTATACATACATACGCCTTTGAATTTCTTCTCAGACGTATGCAGGTTGCCTCTCGATGTTTTCCTTCACCGTAAAGCTCGTGGTGTGACTAATCACTGTACTTAAGTTTAGAAAAACTCATTGGTACAGTCGGGATTCCCACAAGGGTCCCCGAAGGGGTAGGCAGAGGTGTGTAGGTAGTATAAGATATATAATAAATAATAATGATAAATTTATTCGGTAGCTTTCCAGGTTTACATAACAGGGTTGGAGTCTCCTCTTAAGCAAAGATTTGCTTGTATTAGGAGCTCCGCTCTTCCATACCTATTACACATTAGTATACAGTATATATAATAACAAAGATTTAATACTTATTAAATACTGGTTAGTTATACAAGCTAAGCTAAGTATTATACTAGATTATGGGTATTTAAGATAGGATATATATATGTATGTATATATATCCTATCTTAAATACCTATAATATACCTATATATACATACATGCAAAATAAAAACAACGTGTTTAAAAACGATACAAGGATTTCAGGCTGAAATTATTATCTAGACATTTCAGCGCGTGTGAACCTGCCTGAAACATCTCTGAAACATACACCAACCAGAGTACGAGCGTATTTTAAAATTTCACTTTGAATTTTGCTGAAAATGTACCCCGGTTTGTACAAGAACATTCATTTTGAATTTAAAATTTTGCGAACATAGTATGCAGTTTGAACCAGATATGAAATTATAATTACTAAGCACTAGGCATTAAGTTAAGCCTCTTTAGAGTACTAAGTTTTTTAGAGTTCGGTATATCCAATAATCCGATCCATAATCTGTTTTTTTTCTTTACATAAATACGAAAGTGTGTGCAAGAAAAGGCAGAGGAAGACCACGTTCCAACTACCTGGATCAAATCGATCGGACGCTCAAGGACGGGAACGTCAAGAATACTCGAAACCGACGAGCATGTATGAAGAGACTGATGAATGTGGACGAAGCGAAAGAGATATATAAGTCTAGAGAGAACTGGCGTTCTATAACTCTCTGCCTACCACGTTAGGGACTCAGCGTGATGATATGTATGTTTGTACGTACGTATAGAAATACATTCCTGTATTCAATTTGTGGTAGTAATTTTAGTTTTTAATTAAGTATGTGACGTTCAATAAGTGTTCCCCGAGTCCCTTACGTTGAATAAAATATTTCTAATATTGATTGACTTTTTATTAAAATTAGATTTTTGATTGAAATTAGATTTTTGATTTGTTCCAAATTGAAAATAACTTGGAATTGGGAAATATTTTTTGTAATATTTTGACGAGGTCAAGTAAAAAAACTAATTCAATCGTATGGAACATTTAGAAGTCTAATTTATTTTGTGGTCAAGAGAAGAAACGTTGAAACAAAATCCACGGTTTTCTTTTCAAACATTGGTTTTATGTCTTGGTAGGGGTATTTAAACTTAATACGTTGGTAAAAGTAACCTTATTACATCAGAGTAAAGAACTATATTCCAACGAACTCAAGCACAAAATAAACAATTATTACATTTTTGTTCTTGGAAAATAGATTTTAAGCTCTTTAGAATCGAGTTGAACAGGTTTTCACGTTACTATGCGCTACGAGACGCTACGAAACTACGTAGCTACGAAGTGCTACGTGGCACGAAATACCTGTGCTACGGCGTAGCTCCACAATGCATATTTGGATATATGTATAGCGTAATGCAAGTTTTAAGAAATGCCATCTATATCGATATATATAAAAACGATGTTTGTCCCAATAGGTGGCGCGACTGGACCTGTGGCTTTTATTTTTTCACCCAAGCGAAGATGGGCGCGACAACTAGTTCATGAAAACAAACAAAGAGCCGTCGTAGCCGTGTGATTCGAGTTGCAAGCTCGAAACCCGATTGTACCGATGAGTGTTTCTGAACTTAAGTACGGTGATTAGTCACACCACGAGCTTTACGGTGAAGGCAAACATCGAGAGAAAACCTGCATACATTTGAGAAGAAATTCAAAGGCATATTTACAATCGCCATCTGTCACGTTAGCACCTACAATATACCTCTGGCGGAAAATGGGTGTGTGGGTACTACCTATACACCTTTGCCTACCCCTTCGGGGACACTTGTGGGAAGGCGTGAGGATATATTTTTATAATATAATTTTCTTTATACTACGTAATCTAATAGCCCAAAATAAAATAAACTCAGGAGTTGTTTTAAAGAGAACTTATAAACAAAACATTAAGAAATTCATATCGCAGTCGACTGAGTTACACCGCCATTCTTGTTAGGGTTACCACCTAGCTGTTTCTCACTGTAATTAAAGAAAGTTATCAAAATTATGACTGGTTGTAAACATTTATTAACTATTTATTATTAGTCCCATTAAGCTGCCAACACAGTATAATTCTCCGAAAACAGAGTGGCAACGCGCAAGTGATACTTCGGTAATTGTATGCGTAAATATGCTGCAGTAACCGTTTTCCATCAGGTGGGCCATATGCTTGTTTGCCACTCTTGGTGTATAAAAAAAAGCATTGAGCGTGAGAGTTATCTTGTCTATGAAATGCTAAGTAAAGGGCATCAATAAAATATTTTAAATCATACATACATACAGACACGCCAGGTCCCTAACGGGGTAGGCAGAGAGTATAGAGCGCCAGTTCTCTCTAGACTCACATACCTCTATCGCTCCACATTCATCAGTCTCTTCATACATGCTCCTCGGTTTCAAGTACTCTTAACGTTCCCGTCCTTCAGAGTCCGATCTATTTGATCCAGGTAGTTGGAACGTGGCCTTCCTCTGCCTCTTCTTGCACACACTTTTGCTTTGCATATCTGTTTCGTCAATCTTTCTTCACTCATCCTTTCTATGTGTCCAAACCGACGTAACATGCCTTTCTTCATCTTTACAATCACGCCCTCATTCACGCCAGTTGATTTGCGAATCTCTTCATTGCGGATTCGATCTAATATCGTTACGCCGCACATTTTTCGAAGAGATCGCGTCTCGACTGCATTCAAGCTATTTTCATACTTCCTCTGACATACCCAACTTAAATTCAAATATAATAATAATATAATATATCCTCACGCCTTCCCACATGGGTCCCCGAAGGGGTAGGCAGAGGTGTATAGGTAATACCCACACACCCACTTTCCGCCAGAGGTATATTAGGTGCCAACGTGACAGATGGCGAGTCCATCGCCGTTACTCAAGCACGACTATACATACGCCTTTGAATCTCTTCTCAGACGCATGCAGGTTTCCTCTCGATGTTTTCCTTCACCGTAAAGCTCGTGGTGTGACTAATCACTGTACTTAAGTTCAGAAAAACTCATTGGTACAGTCGGGATTCGAACTTGGGACCTTTGCGTCGCAGACAACTGCTCGAACCACTCGGCCACCACGGCTTATTATTCAAATCTAAATCTAAATTTAAATTTAAATCAATTTTATTTATTTGAAAGTGATGAATGGAAATGAAGCGAAAAGGTTTGTAAGTCTGAGAGAGCTGGTGCTCTACTCTCTCTGCCTGTGAGGGAAGGAGTACTGTATTTCGCTTCACTTATATCTGTACTTTATTAGTAAAATCACAGAATCTTTATACAAATTTCTCAAACATTCCTCTTCTCTAATTCGGTGGCAACATCCAACTTCCATCCAACTTCGGTGGCAACAGCTCGGTCATGCCATCATCATCATGCCAAAACTCCACCATACAATCGATTACATATCCATTCTTTTTTTTAACAAATATGTAGCCCAATTCTTATTTGTTAGCAATACTGAAATCAGACAAATGTGGGAGAATTCGACTGGTTATCAAATGCGAAAGAAGTGTTTTTATATCTCTGCCTACCCTGTTGGGGACTCATCAAACCACGGGCTTTACAGTGAAGGAAATTAGGTTGAAGAATCAGCAACGAAATGATGGCTTTATTTCATCTCTGTCTAAATATTGGGGACCTCGTAAGGTATCCAAATGATTTAGGTAGCAACCCTAATGCAGCTAGAAGCGACAAACCGGATAAAAGTGGCCGTAACTGGATATAGCATTGTCTGGCGGGCCGGCAGCGCAGTGAATGAGATTTTAAGATTCGTGTTCCCAGGTCGGTTTGAATGAGGTTGCTTTAAAAATGTATTTACATACAAGCCGCACCTAAGAGTGTCACCCGTGTTAAATTGTAACTAATAATAAGGCCGAGCCATAGTAATAAATAATAAATAATATCAAATTCCTTGAGACAATTCCACACACATTGACCTAGTCCCAAATTAAGCAAAGCTTGTGTTATGGTAACTAGGCAACGATATATTTACTTATATATACATGATGATGCCGCTGATCTACTCACAGAGCTGCCTCCAACAGAATCTGTCGAGGATCTTATAGCGGATAAAATAAGTATGGGAGAGATTGTAAGTGCGATAAGAAGTCTGAAATGTGGAAAAGCTGCGGGAATAGATGGGATTACGGCTGAGATGATCAAGTACGGTGGACCAGCGGTCTGGGACGTCATCTATTTGCTATGCAATCTTTGCTGGGAAAAGGGTGATGTTCCGGACGACTGGAGGCGAGCAGTCATCGTGCCTTTCTATAAAGGAAAGGGATCACGATTGGACTGCTCAAACCACAGAGCCATCAGCTTGGTCAGCTTAGCTAGTAAAGTGTACACGAAGATCCTGACGATAAGAATGCAAGAGCGATCCGAAAGGTTTCTCTGGGAATCCCAAGGTGGATTTAGACCAGGAAGAGGATGTATGGATCAAACCTTCTCGCTTCGCGGAATCGCGGAAAAGTTTTTGGATATTAACCAAAGGGTTTTCTGCGCTTTCGTCGACTTGGAGAAGGCATTTGATAGAGTCGTACGAAAGGAACTCTGGGACGTGTTGCCTGGATATGGAGTGAGCAGTTCCCTATTGCATGCCGTGAAATCACTCTATAGTGATAGCGGGGCGTGCGTTAGGGTTAATGGTGAGATGTCACCCTGGTTTGATGTGAAGTCGGGGGTCAAACAAGGGTGTATCATGTCTGCCCGGCTGTTCATTATATATCTAGATAACTGTCTGAGAGCACTAAGAACGAACGGATGTGGAGTGAAAATGGGAAACTTAGTGGTCAACTGCCTATTATACGCCGATGACGCGGTTTTACTGGCGTCATCAGAGGGCGAACTGCAGTCACTAGTTACCATAATGAAAGTAGAATGTGGAAAGAAGGGGCTGCGCCTAAACGCTGGCAAGACTATTCTGGTTCTGGTATTCGAAAGAGATGAACAAGTGACCGAGTGTGCTATATCGGTAAATGGACAAATTCTAGAGCAAGTGAATGAATTTGTATATCTTGGAAGCATGTTCACACGAGATGGAAAGTATGAAAAAGATATTGAAAGAAGGATAACTGCCGGAAATAAGGTGAATGGGGCCATGTCGGCGTTGATGGGCAGTAAAAGTCTGAGCAAGAATGCTCGAGTTGCCGTCCACAACGCGATATTGGTACCTACCTTATTGTATGGCAGCGAATCCTGGGTATGTCAGAGGAAGTATGAAAATAGCTTGAATGCAGTCGAGATGCGATCTCCTCGAAAAATGTGCGGCGTCACGATATTAGATCGAATCCGCAATGAAGAGATTCGCAAATCAACTGGCGTGAATGAGGGCGTGATTGTAAAGATGAAGAAAGGCATGTTACGCTGGTTTGGACACATAGAAAGGATGAGTGAAGAAAGATTGACGAAACAGATATACAAAGCAAAAGTGTGTGCAAGAAGAGGTAGAGGAAGGCCACGTTCCAACTACCTGGATCAAATCGATCGGACTCTCAAGGACGGGAACGTTAAGAGTACTCGAAACCGACGAGCATGTATGAAGAGACTGATGAATGTGGACGAAGCGAAAGAGGTATGTAAGTCTAGAGAGAACTGGCGCTCTATACTCTCTGCCTGCCCCGTTAGGGACTTGGCGTGATGATATGTATGTATGTATGTACATAAATACATAGGACATCCAAGACTTAAGGTATAAAAACTCGTGTACGTCACACAAATATCTGCCCGTGGGATTGGAACCCGCGACCTCAAGTTTCGCAGTCAGGAGCTCCAGCCACTAGACCAGACGGCCGTTATAGGATTCGTTTTTGTTTGTAACACAACATCTGATGTGTCAATCCGCCTAATACCATTTCTATGGCAAAGTTCATCCAAATCCGTTCAGACACATCCATCAAACTTTATGGCCGTGGTGGCCGAGTGGTTCGAGCAGTTGCCTGCGACGCAAAGGTCGCAAGTTCGAATCCCGACTGTACCAATGAGTTTTTCTGAACTTAAGTACAGTGATTAGTCACACCACGAGATTTACGGTGAAGGAAAACATCGAGAGGAAACCTGCATACGTCTGAGAAGCAATTCAAAGGCGTATGTATAGTCGTGCTCGAGTAACGGCGATGGACTCGCCATCTGTCACGTTGGCACCTAATATACCTCTGGCGGAAAGTGGGTGTGTGGGTATTACCTATACACCTCTGCCTACCCCTTCGGGGACCCTTGTGGAAAGGCGTGAGGATATATTATTATATATAACTTTATATTATACTAGCTTTTACCCGCGGCTTCGCCCGCTTAGAGTTCAAACGAGTAGCATATGTAATTTCCTGCTAGAATCGGTTCAGCCGCTTACCGTGAAAGAATAACATATTTTATATCATTAGAACTTTTTTCGGCATCAAATGTAGTCTGTGGGCTAATCCTAGGTATAAGTCATCAACGTTTCAACTTTCATCCAAGTCGACTCAGCCGTTTTGCCGTGAGATAGCAACATACAAACTTTCGCTTTTATAATATTAGAACGTTGAATTTTTTGAGATTCAAATGTAGGGTTTTTTTTTACAATAATAATTTTACTTTTTTTTTTATTTATTCCATATCTTGACCAGAATTAGTTACAGTACTGATGACAATATTTGTGTCACTTGTTTAATTTGTCTAATTTGTGAATGTGAGAACATTGTAGGCTTTGTAAATTCTTAGATCTTGCTAACATTGTTATAATTATCTTGTTTTATGTATGCTTTGTATAGTAAGCAACGACCTATTGTCGGGCCTACGTTGTTCCCCCATACTTGGGTACTATTGCTGTAACGAAAAAATATTGTTATTGTATATGCCTAATGATTTGAAAAGAGTAACCATGGAGTTTCTTGCCGGTTCTTCTCCATGGAAGCGACCAACCCGAACCGTGCTTCCTTTTCGACGTTTTATAAGTGCCCAACTGGGCCTATGTAAAATAAAAAGATTCTGATTTGATTGGATTTGAGTCTATTTCTTAATCCTTTTTAATCCCGGCTCAGCGGGTTTGCCGTGAAAGAGCAGCGAACATCCAAACTAACAAACTTTCGCCTTTATAATATAAATGTAAGACAAGTGAAAGTGGTTTCGATGAAAGATTACATTTTCCGCAATAAGCCTCAAATTTCACAAATATTTACACAAAACCTAAAAAAAGCTACACTTCAATGTATGCAAATTTTCTATATGAGCTATTATATCTTTTAGTGAAAAACGCATCAAAAACCGTTCAGTTTTATCTGAGTGTATCACTAACAAACCGACAGAGGCTGCGGGGAACTTAATTCAATTACATAGAGAGTTAAGTTTCAATAAGTGTTCCTTGTGTCCCTTGCGTTGAATAAAATATTATGATTCTTAAAATAATAATAATATAATATATCCTCACGCCTTCCCACAAGGGTCCCCGAAGGGGTAGGCAGAGGTGTATAGGTAATACCCACACACCCACTTTCCGTCAGAGGTATATTAGGTGCCAACGTGATAGATGGCGAGTCCATCGCCGTTACTCAAGCACTAATATACATACGCCTTTGAATTTCTTCTCAGACGTATGCAGGTTTCCTCTCGATATTTTCCTTCACCGTAAAGCTCGTGGTGTGACTAATCACTGTACTTAAGTTCAGAAAAACTCATTGGTACAGGCGGGACTCGAACTTGCAACCTTTGCGTCGCAGGCAACTGCTCAAACGCAATCTTAAAATGATTTTGATTTTAGAGTAAATAGCACGTACTCATGACGAGTCCCTCACGGAGTAGGCTGAGAGACTGGAGCACCAGTTCTCTCTAGACTTACATACCTCTAACACTTCATCTACATTCATCAGTCTCATAACATGTTTATTACGTCGTAAACTAGTTTGATAAATGGTTGTGTAGCGTAGGTTTTCGACGGCTTGGCCATTTATAATATTTTCTAGCTTATTTGAAGAATTTTATAGCCTTATATATATAGCCTGTGTGCTTAAAGCTGAGTTGAAAAGTTCATTCACCCAAGATAATATTTTTTTAAAGTAAAACGTGCCGTGGTGGCCAACTTGCCTGCAACAAACGATCGCAAGTTCGAATCCCAACTGTACCTGCTGTAATGCTGGTGATGTTATCAATCACTTTTGTACTGAGGTTCAGAAGAATAGCGACCTATTCTTCGTACAGTCGGGGGTCGAGCTCGCGATCTTTGCGTTGCTTGCGGCTCGGACCACTCTGCCATCGCAACTCAAACACATAGGTGTATATAGTGTAAAGAGAACTTTATGCCCACTCAGAGCAAACTTCATCGTTAAGCCCTCCAGAGTTAGGCACCTATCGATGGTAGCAGACGGCCTGTCATAGAGCGAAGATAACTACGGGCAATTATTCTATACCTGTATTCGTTAGTAACTGCATTTTTGAGGGCAGATAAAAGGCTGAGCGACCCGAGGCTACGGTAACCGCACTCTATCAAGCAAATCAAATGCGTGCTTTGTGGTTTTTACAAGTGGAATTATTAGATATATAGCTAGATATATAGATATATATATTATATAGATGTAGTGTATGTGACCGACCTCCAAATCGGCTCGAACGACGTTGATGAAAACTTTTGTGATTACGCAAGCGAAGCTGGGTGAGACAGCTAGTATTTACTTAAATATACATGTATAAAAACCGATGAACATGTATGAAGAGACTGATGAATGTGGACGAAGCGAAAGAGCGACGAAGCAATGTAATTCGAGAGAGAACTGGCGCTCTATACTCTCTGCCTACCCCGTTAGGGACTCCCGCCTGTGCCAATGAGTTTTTCTGAACTAAAGTACAGTAATTAGTCACACCACGAGCTTTACGGTGAAGTAAAACGTCGAGAGGAAACCTACATACGTCTGAGAAGAAATTCAAAGGCGTATGTATAGTCGTGCTCGAGTAGCGGCGATGGACTCGCCATCTGTCACGTTGGCACCTCTGGCGGAAAGTGGGTGTGTGGGTATTACCTATACACCTCTGCCTACCCCTACGGGGACCCTTGTGGGAAGGCGTGAGGATAACAGCCTGTATAAGACCTATTTTACTGTTCTTGAACACTGACAAGATCTATTCCAACCACTACAACAATTACACGAGCAACAAAGGCTATTCTGAAATCGACTTTATGTCCAAAGACACATAACATAAATCTGAATGGTTTTTAACCGTAATATATTTTCGATTGGCGGCAATAAATTTGGTCCAAATTAACACCCTGTGCGCCAATATTGGAGGCTCTACGGCTTTTATCTCTCCAGCCTTATACTTCTGATGAAATAAATTTAAGAAAGATTTCAACTTTTTTCTAAATCGAGAGAGAATTTCATTGCGTACTGACAAACGGCCAGTGATAAAAATATATATTATATTATCCTCACGCTTCCCACAAGGGTCCCCGAAGGGGTAAGCAGAGGTATGTAGGTGGAACCCAGATACCCAATTTCCACCCCTTCGAGGACCTTATGGGTAAGCGTGAAGATATAAATGAAGTTAAAATATTTATAAGACCAGCTGTTCCCGCGACTTCGTCCGCGTGAAAGTTAACTAAAAAGTTATAGTAAAATTTATTACAATGAAAGTAGCCGAAGTTCCTCCTTATTACATCAGCTATCGGCCAGTGTAAGTCCCATCGAAATAAGTCCAGCCGTTGCAGAGATTAGTCGGAACAAACAGACAGACAGACAAAAAATTCCAACAATATGATTGGCTATATGTAACGTGTGCATCCATATGCATTTAGTAAAAAGCGGTTATTTTAATATTACAAACAGACAATTAAATTTTAATTATTTGTATGTATAGATAATTAAATATATAGTTAGGTATCACAGTTAGGTATATATAAATTAAAGTAATTTAACGTTAAGTCCACCCATTAAAGCTAGCCGGCGATAACCCTCCAGAGATTTATTCAATTGTGAGTTCTAAGGCATATGGAATTCGGTTGATATCACTAAAATGAAGCTCCTATTAGATGTTCGTTTTATAACATTTGTACGGTATCGTCATTTAATAAAATATAATATAATATATAATATATCCTCACGCCTTCCAACAAGGGTCCCCGAAGGGGTAGGCAGAGGTGTATAGGTAATATCCACACACCCACTTTCCGCCAGAGGTATATTAGGTGCCAACGTGACAGATGGCGAGTCCATCGCCGTTACTCAAGCACGACTATACATACGCCTTTGAATTTCTTCTCAGACGTATGCAGGTTTCTCTCGATGTTTTCCTTCACCGTTCAGCTCGTGGTGTGACTAATCACTGTACTTAAGTTCAGAAAAACTCATTGGTACAGTCGGGATTCGAACTTGCGACCTTTGCGTCGCAGGCAACTGCTCGAACCACTCGGCCACCACGGCTCTTCATTCGTCATTTAATATGGTTTTATTTTTCTACTAATATTATATATAATGTGAAATTTGTAAGTATTTTTCCTTTATCATGCAAAAGCTACTCAACGGAATTGGGTGTAATGTGATAAAGAAAATATTAAGCTGCTGTTGTTAGCTAAATTAACAGAAAATATATTTTTTATATATCAAAAAAATATTAAATAAAAAACGTGTGTCACTCGGGGACTGCCGCGGTAAAGCTATTGCATATCATTTTGTATCAACTTATGCAATACACGTATATACTTTCTCACAAACAGCTGCTTACGTACTAGGCATGCCTTTTGAGTTCTGTCGTTTCCATATTTCCCGGCAATTTTGAATTTGGAACTGTTCTATATTCGAATGTGTTTAAATTTTGAAAGTGTTAGGTTATTTTCGTAACGGAATTTCTGGATTCGGTCTCCACGCTCAAGGCCCGCGATAGAAGCGATAGCTTAATAGCTACTGAAAATATACGCCCAACTTCTTATGGTTAAAAACATGAATTAATATCGTAACACCACCTAACAGTGTTAAGCATTACTTGAATAATTATCCAGCTGTCAGTGAAAACCGAATCAAAATGTGTTCAGACGTTATTGATATGTCGAGCTAGTAGCAAGGCAACGTACTAATGGAGACATACAATCAAGCGGAATCGACCCCGCACCCATTAAAAGACAAGACAGGACCACTACCAGAAATCCTATCGTATATAATCCTCGGATGGCAATAAGATATAGCAATAGCAAGGAAGCGACTATCATGACACGTAATTACGCCCTCCATCGCAGGTGAGAACTAATAACGCACCGATTTTAATTACGTACACTTCAAACAATGGAACAGAGAGAACTATAGAGCATTATTAATTAATATTATAAAGTAACTAAGGATTTTTATTCCTTCTCGAAAACACTAAAGAACGGAATTTAATGAGCCGTGCTGGCCGTGTGGTTCAAGTAGTCGCCTGCAACACAAAGGTAATAAGTTCCAATCTCGACTGTACCAATGCGTTTTTCGAACAGTGATTAGTCACACCAAGAGCTTTACGGTGAAGGAAAACATCGAGAGGAAACCTGCATACGTCTAAGAAGCAATTCAAAAGCGTATGTATGAAGAGAATAATGAAAGTGCACGAAGTGAAAGAAGTATGTAAGGATCGTAGCAAGCGGAAAGAAGCGGTCTCTGCCTACCCGTACGGGAAAGAGGCGTGATTCTATGTATGTATGTATTGTCGTGCTTGAGTAACGGCGATGGACTCGCCATCTGTTACGTTGTCACCTAAATATATCTGGCGGAAAGTGGAAGTGTGCGTACCTACTGAATATATATTGGGCATGAAGATAGATAAAATATTATTGTAAACTGAAACGCGACTCCACTCCTCCTAATCTGGGTCAAATATCTCCTTTTGGAAGCCATAATTCCAAGTGAAAATTCAGCGTGCCCAATAAAACTGAAACCTGGCACGGCGCCAGCCCACGGCTATTAGCCCACGGTCCCATGCCCATTGTTGGGATAATGAGTTTTAAACAATGAATCCTTAGTATTTGTGATTTATAGTGCGAGCGATCCAACGGCTTGTCCTCTGCGAATGAAGTGAAAGGAATCCCCAACAGAAAATCCCGTGGGATTTTTAGGAGTATTTTCATTCCTTCCCACAATGATCCACGGAGAGGTAGGCAGAGGTGTAGAAGTAGGTGTATGTAGGAAGGAAGTAAGGTGCCAACGTGAAGGATGGCTAGTCCAACGCCGTTACTCAAGCACGACTATACATACGCCTTTGAATTTCTTCTCAGACGTATGCAGGTTTCCTCACGATGTTTTCCTTCACCGCAAAGCTCGTGGTGTGACTAATCACTGTACTTCAGTTCAGAAAAACTTATTACTACAGTCGAGGTTCGAACTTGCGATCTTTGTGTCGCCACCACGGCTCTTCACACAACAACGATATATAATATTTATTTCAATATGAATAAGTAACAGGCAAAGAGGCAGATGTTTTCACATGAAAACTTTCTTTTCATGAGATCATATCACTTATTTTCCTCAACTTCGTAACTGCGAAAGGAAACTTTACAAATATGTATATTTTTATAATTCTCTTCTCATGAACGTCAAATTATAAGTTAAGGCAGCAATTTGGGGAAACTTAGATTGTATTTCAGTAGTAAGTAGGAATTGGATTGCTTTTTCCCGTTTTTCCGATCAACTTTGGCGCAACTTATCCATGTTGCAGGCACTGTAAGAAACCAGATCATTTTGTTCTATTCAAAGTCCTCTTTCAATTTGTAATACCGATCATATTTGTTTTAATTATTACCACAAAACTGAGCCGTGGTGGCTGAGTGGATCGAGCAGTCGCCTGGAACACATTTATTGCAAGCTCGAATCCCGACTGCACTGAACTTAGGTGCAATTGTCACGCCACGAATTGGTACTGTGAAGGAAAACATTGAGATGAGACACCTTCATACAATCAATCAAATAAGCCAATGGCCACTGACTTGATCACGAGATCTCTAAAACGATTTACGCAAACAAGTATGGGAACGTCCAAAGTTCGAGCGCAAATGTATGTAGAGAGTGATGAATGAGGATGAAGCGGAAGAGGTGTGAAAGTTTAGAGAACACTGGCGCTGTACTCTCTCTCTGCACCCTGAGGGACTAGGGATTTTATTTTTCACCTTTCAGCATGGAAACTAGACATTTTCAATATGTAAGAGAGGTAGGGCATAACGGGTAATTCGGAGCTGCCCGACTGGGGCAGGACCTCCACCTTATAGAAGTCCGTAGCCAAATAACACAATTTATTGTGTTGTGTTCCTACGCGGTCAATAAGGTTTCCAGTAATGAGCTCCTTGGGGAGGGGGGAGGATTGTTTTATTGTGTTGTCAGCAGAGGATTAGTCCCATTATGCTGCCAATACTGTATAACTCTCCGAAAATGAAGTGGCAACGCGCAAGTGATACTTCGGTATTGTAAGCGTAAATAGGCTGCGGTAAGCATTTTTCCTCGGGTGGCCGTAAGCTTGTTTGCCACATTGTTGTATAAAAAAAAAATTACCTTTTTGTTTTGTCATTTCAATCGTGTGTCTAGACATTTTCAATATGTCCATTTTATCACTTTACTCGTGTGTTTTCAGTTCGCGAATTGCTTTGCTTATTTAAATATTATAATTGACCTACTTATGCATAATGGCGTACTTTAAATAGTCAGAATATTATTATGGGTTCATATGGCAGTCTTCATTGTAATTCCTTTGAAACCGCCCAGTGCGAGACCTTTGTGGTTCCAAGGTATGGGGATGAATTCCCCGTCGATGGCGAGAGGTGCAGTGGTAGAAAGTAGTTTAGTTGTCTACGCTTTTCGTCTCTTCGACGGTTTAATTAGAAAGAAAAAAAAATATTACGAGAAAACCCAAGTTCCTACAATTTAAGCTATCTCTAATGTTGTCAGAATAATCATAAATAATAATAATAAATACCCGGGACAATTCCACATAAATTGACCTAGTCCCAAATTAAGCAAAGCTTGTGTTATGGTAACTAGACAACGATATATTTACTTATATAGATAGATATATACATGAATACATAGGACATCCAAGACTAAGGTACAAATACTCGTGTTCATCACACAAATATCTGCCCTCAGCGGAATTCAAACCCTGAGCTCTAACCACTAGACCAAGCGGTAGTCAAATATCAAATCATATAGCACGGAATTCTTCAAGAAGGGTGTGAAAAGATTCCTGCAGGGTCGGCAGCGCGAGACATACCCCTGGTGTTGCAAGCGTCCATAGGCCGCGGTGACCGCTTACTCTTAGGCCACGTGTTAGGGGCTATAAAAACGACCTCAATCCTTGAGAACAAGGGATTTAATAAATCGTTTGCATATATCCAATAACAAATCTTCAATATTCTATAAGTTTCCGTTGAATATCTACCCACAGGGGCAACCTTTGAGAGGCTTATCCGGATTGATCCGGTTATTGTAACCGTTTTGAACCGGCG
>JACCPG010002983.1:0-13887 GCA_016069955.1 Drepana arcuata | reverse complement strand
ATAGATCGGACTTTGAAGGACGGGAACGTTAAGAGTACTCGAAACCGACGAGCATGTATGAAGAGACATGAATGTGGACGAAGCGAAAGAGGTATGTAAGTCTAGAGAGAACTGGCGCTCTATACTCTCTGCCTATATATGTATGTATGTACATTTAGACTATCGGCAGTCGTGTGCCTGGGGTTTTTATTCAAATATTTTTTCTCTTAAGCGAATCTGGGCATGGGCATTTTGTATATATATATATACAAAATGGTTTCTCGTCTATATATTTAAAGAAGAGGAACCATTTGGAATAAAATAAAAAAAAAGGTTTAGCCGGATTGCAATTGATACGCCAAAAAGCTAAAAAAAGGTTAAGGACGTCGTAAGCACGAATTAAGCTTTACACAGAACCCCGCTAGGGACTTGGCGTGATGATATGTATGTATCTATTGAGAAGAGTAGTAAATTGTGAACTTTTGATCTAGCAAACCACAACTCTACTGCGTACACATATAAAATGTCTGTACCTAATATCTCGCCTTATTTATAAATATGGGACTTGTTGCGGATATCCGGGAGTAGTATTACCGGGCTTACCCTGGGGTGGCGTAAATGTACCTGTCTACAACATAACAAGATTAGGTAAAATTTACGATGAGTGAAATGGACATGGTATTACTACAGTGTTTTTTTTATATTTTTATTCTTTATTTGTTTTCAATAAATATAGTTTGTTTCTACGGAGTTTCAATTTAGGTTTACGAATACATATATGTGTATCTACTCGCAGCTCTTCTGAAAAAGTTGGCTATGAATAATGCAATAAAGGTTTATTGAAACCGGATTAGGAGTTCTTTATGTTAACGTGTTTAAGCAAACAAATTTTGCCTCTCTTAATATTAAACATTATACATACCGACTAAATAAGAAGTAACGAATATTCACTGGCTTTCAAATTCTATCCAGCCGCCGGAAAATTAATAACGCCCAAATGACAAACATCAAAATTCCTTTTGGGAAATTGGTGGCCGTTAGCAGAAAATTAAGTTAATTAGGCAGCCTTAAGTTATGTGCAGAGCTCGCGCGCTGACGGGTTCGCTCGTTATTTAGCGTCTGCAGCCTATGATGCTTTCAATTACGATTTAATTTTCATTGCATTATTAATGTCTGAAAGTTGTGGTCGACTAGCTAATTTATTCACTTACAATCTCAGGATTTCAGTCCAAAGTGCTGGTCGTCTGAATAAGTCAGATTTTACAGGTTATAAACTTTTTGCTCCAAAGTAAAAAATACGATGTTTCAAAATCACCAAACATCTGAAGTTCTTTGATGTACGTTTTTATCTTAAAATCCCGGGAATATTTACGTCCAGGACTCAACATTTAGACAACATAATATAAGATAAACGTTTTTTTACCAAAAACGGCAATTGGCAATAATATCAATGAATAAAACATGTAACCGCATATATAATAATAAGTTATTGTCTTGGTAACAATTTTGTGCGAACAAACACATGGAGAGTAATAAAAATGGATTATTACAGTACTCGGATATGGAAAACAATTTGGGATGGGGCTATGCTAAAACGTTGTACTGAATTCTGTTACATACTTAAATTACTACACTTATACCGAAAATTAAGGTTATATTCAGTCCATGTGGTAGAAATGAGTTTTTTTTACCTTTAGTACCCTGATTGGTTACATTCCGAGTATGCTTAATTAATAAGTACGCGCAATCATGTTGAAACATACACGCGTACGGAAAAATTAAAGGAAATAATTTTGATTATTCACTAAATGTCTAGAAGAAAGGAGGCCTCCGCCTACACTTTTGGTGTCCTTTATGGGAAGGTGTGAAGATATATATGTACAAATATATAAGTGATAATTAATACAGTTCTAAAGGTAACAAGGAACGTAGTATTAAAAAAAATCTTGGAAATATTGTAAATCTATGTTAAAATTCGTTCAAAGTTAAATACTTACCGCTAGTGCGTACGTAAAATTCATTCCAAGGCTTTGATTAGAAACTGAAAAATATAACAAAAAATCTGAATATTTACAGTAGCTTACACCCACGCCAATTTACTTCTTGAAAGGAATTCGTGTTTGTCGTAGAACATCAAAGGTGAAGCTCAAATGATAGCAAACACAGTTTTGTAAATGATCGCCGTTCTTCTTTACCAGAGAAGGATGTCGGAGTGACGTCTATTCCAGAAAAAAACAGATAAAATCTACCTTTGGTCCATCTGAGTTAAATGTGGAAAAAGGATGTATTTTATACAATCTTTGAACTTCTTAAGCTAACAGAGCTTTAACTTTAAAGCTTTTTCTTATGTGGCAACATTTATTTAATATTTATGCACAATTAAAGTACAGTGGTGGACTTAATGCTAAAGCATTTTCTACCAGTCAACCACCCTTGACAGGAGACACATTGAAGCGGGTGTGCACAGAAGGATTAGCTTAGGGATATGAAAAATAATTAATTATACAATAAATACAATAAAAATAGGCATACATCATTAATGGCATACATACAATATATGAACATTCACAAACAAGTTACAAACACATCACACATATATATTACAAGAAACACCATAAAATATTTAAACATATAGGAGACTAGTAAATATTTGAGTCCTAAGATTAAGAACATTAGCGACGAGCTGTAATTTAATCAACCATGGCAACATTTTTGAATAAATTAGTCCAATTTAAATTGAATACAGTGAATTCTGGTGAGTAAAGCTATGAGAGCAGTGACAAAGATTGCAAGTTTGAATCCCGTCTCTACCAATGAGTTTTCCTGAACATAATTTAGATAGTGGTTAGCCACACCACGAGCTTTACGGTGAAGGAAAACATCGAGAGGAAACCTGCATACGTCTGAGAAGAAATTCAAAGGAATATGTATAGTCGTGCTTGAGTAACGGCGATGGACGCGCCATCTGTCACGTTGGCACCTAATATACCTCTGGCGGAAAGTGGGTGTGTGGGTATTACCTATACACCTACCTCTGCCTACCCCTTCGGGGACCCTTGTGGGAAGGCGTGAGGATATATTATTTATATTATATATTTTTTATTTTTCCAAGGAATCAATAATTGTGTTGTATACGTATAACTGCTTGTATTTCATATTCAAGTCGGTCCAGAGCACGAGTCGTCGATCGACGAGTTACGGTCGAGATCGTAAACTAACAATTTTCCTCTCTACACAATTATTACAACCATCACGAAAGTTCCCCAGAGACGCTTTGACACAGCTACCGAAGTCTTTGTAAAGAAAATGTTGATATATTGGTAGCGAGTAATATTTTTTTGACGTTTTGTGACGCCATTGTGTTTATTTCTATTGTGAATAAAAACTCGTGTTTTATTACATTCAGTATTGATATATGGACTTCGTGTTTTTACTAGCTTTGATCTTACATTATCGTCCCTGAACTATCTTCTCCATTTTGTTTTCGGCCATAATATTTTTTCAATATATTTACTTAACATCAAGTCCCTGACAGGGAAGGAAGGGAAGGGAGAATAGAGCGCCAATTATCTCTTTACTTACAGACCTCTTTCGCTTCATCTACGTTTCATAAATCTCTTCATACATTTTCATCCTTAAGATTTTTGAAGTTCTCAACCTAGAGTGTAAGATCAATTTGATATAAGTACCCTGCCTACTATGTAAATATACAAGGTTTCGTCGTTTTTTTAAATAAAACATCTAATTAATCCAGATAATAAGCCTATGTGCCAAATTTTATCTAATTCCATTGAGCTCTTTGGTGTTGTTCGTGTATTGGCGAAGTAACAAAAATCCTCAACAACTTTCGCATTTTGAATACGAGTAAGATAAGATAAGCTACTTACAAACACGATAATTTAAACCGATTGAGGTATAGGGAGCTTTGAAAGTCTGCTTTGATAAAGTTTCCCCTTTAAACAGGAAATCTTACCTTATCATGAAACAATAGCACCTGAAGAAGAAGAAACAAAAGCCTTGTAAACCAGAGTATTTTTTTCATGCTTTTGCTTCAGTGCAGGAATTAGTAGTACCTTTTTTAGCATTAGCAGTGACACTTCTTTTGTTTATTCATTTTCTTCTCGTATTAAGGACGACATGATAGCTTCTTTAGAAATATCATAGAAGGAAAGGTAAAGGGAGGACGAGGAGGACCAAGATTAACATTTATTGGTCAGAGAAAAGTGTCTCTCATGACGTATAGGGAGGTCAAAGAGGTTGCGCTGGAGAGAAGAAAATGGAAGGGACTGCATCAGATACACCGACAAGAGCCCAGCACTTAAATTTGTGATGGTGATTATGGACTCGTCATCTGTCACGTTGACAGTGCTGCCACCTAAAATATATCTCTGGCGGAAATTGGGTGAGTGTATTGGGTTGAATTGGGGATACATCACGTTGGCGCAATGATTTTTACGCGAAAGTGTGACCACATCTTACTACCGCACCACAAACTTACCAACTGAATAATTATTAATCTAATAATACTGGTCTCGATTCAGCTTGACGCTTCCATAGCCCTAAAGGATTAACCTAAAAAGATTGAGAGAACAAAGAGAGATATTTCTACCGGCAGCCTGGAAAAACTAAAAAGGCTACTTTAGCCGGGATTCTGTTTTTAAAATGGAATTAGGCATTTCAACGTTAAAAGGTTTCTTTGATTCGCAGTTTTTTGGTACATAATAGATAGGATCATAAATGTTTAAAATTTACATAGAACATAATATTTTGGTATAATAGTGGTATAATTTGGTATATATATATCCTCACGCCTACCCAAAAGGGTCCCCGAAGGGGTAGGCAGAGGTGTATAGGTAATACTCACACACTTACTTTCCGCCGGAGATATATTTTTGGTGCCAACGTGACAGATGGCGAGTCCATCGCCGTTACTCAAGCACGACTATACATACGCCTTTAAATTTCTTCTCAGACGTATGCAGGTTTCCTCTCGATGTTTTCCTTTACCGTAAAGCTCGTGGTGTGACTAATCACTGTACTTAAGTTTAGAAAAACTCATTGGTGCAGTCGGGATTCGAACTTGCGTCCTTTGCGTCGCAGGCAACTGCTCGAACCACTCGGCCACCACGGCTCTTATATTTGGGTGCCAACCAAAGAATATCAAAAGTACGTACAATTAGGATTGAAGCGGCAGGTGGCGGTGGACCATCAAGTGGACTGTTTTCTTGTTAGCACATTTTAGTAGTATAAAAAAAATGGTTGCCTGTAAAGTCGGTTTTACGGGCGAAGATTTTACGTGACAACTTCTTTTTCTCGGTAGAATATTTATTGATATGAATATAATTAAATTGCACAATAGGAACAAGGAATTGAATGAAAATAAGAATTGCACAAATTTTAACTATAGAAATATATTTTGTTTTCGGTGACTCATCGTAACGTTACCGGGCGTTACACTTTTTCATAAGTGACTCCCAGCCGCAACCTAATTTAAGACGTTGTCACGTCAAAATATGTAATCTATTTTTAATAGCCTGATTTGATCTCAACTTTTCGGAAAACTTAAATAAACACTTTTTTAATTTGGGGGATTAAAGGCACACCGGATATCCGGTCTAGTATTGGATTGGTCCGACATCGTCGTCTTGTTAATATTACTTAAACCGAAAAGAGCAAAAAACTTCAGACCACAGTAATAATTAAATACATAATCAATTTTCGAATACAGTACGTTAAATTAGAATTCAATTACGCGAGCAATAAATCGTCCGAACAATACCTTTCAATTTGGATCGTTTGTTGGATTCGATGGTAATTAATCTTGTTAGGTGGGACTTTTATAAAGTTCTTAATGTTTGATTGAAGACGTTTGGTTTTATCATCTCTGTCTTTAATAAAATCCACGTTTATTTGATGTCATTAAAAGACATTGAGTTTGAAGAAACCGATGCAGAAAGTGCGTGGGTAAGCAAAGTATATAAGAGCCTTGATATATGAAGAGCCCAAATATAAGAGCCGTGGTGGCCGAGTGGTTCAAGCAGTTGCCTGCGACGCAAAGGTCGCAAGTTCGAATCCCGACTGTACCAATGAGTGCTTCTTTTTCGACGTTTTATAAGTGCCCACCTGGGCCTATGTGAACTAAAAAGATTTTGATTTGATTTGATTGATTTGAAAGGTAGTGTTCGTTTTAAGTACCTGCAAAACATCGATGAAACACTTAAGGATGAGAACATCAAAAGTACTTGAAACGTTAAGAATGTAAAGAGATCACTCTCACTCACGAAAGCTAGCGATGACTGCCGCTCTGTTCTCTATTCTTCCACTCTATATACCTACCCAGTGAGAGGCTCGACGTCATAATATGTATGTATTTTGCATTAATATACATTTTATGGTTTTTTCCTTAAATGGTACATGTATAAAGATGTATACAGCATGGTTTACGTAGGCTCGTAGACACAGCTACGAGATATGCAAGCTACGAGATCGTAGAGCTTCGTAGACAGTTGAGCTACGAATAATTATGTACAATAGAAACATTTCGCTGGAACAAATGTTTAGTCTTTGAACATCGTTATCGAATCAGATGCTCTTCTTTTTATTATAATGAAAACTTTTTGTGAGCCGTTCCCAGACAGCTGGCAATTTCACTCAGCGAAACAGCCCAGAAGGCTGGCATTCCACATGCCAATGCATGCAATGCCAGCCTTCTTGGCACCTTTATATTGTAACATATTCAGTGTACGTAGTTTAACAACGAAAAGACTGCACTAAAAACGTACTGCAGTCTTTTCGTTGTTTACCCTTTTAATAAATATCTTTATAATATGTACAAAAATAAAATAACCCAATCTTTATATATATATATATATATATATATTTATTTCTCCTGTGCATGTGTTTGTCTTTGAACTCCTAAACTGGACCAATTTTTTGTCCCTTCAGGTGGATTCGAAAACAGTTTAGATTCACAATTGGACCCGATAGGTGGCGCTGCGATCGTGTTTCAGGAAGTATTAACTTTTTCACCCGGGCGAAGCTGGGCGGGACAATTAGTATCTATATAATTTCTTCCTTAGCCAAGTATATTCTAAAGTACCTATCAAAATTGCGACGGCTACATCTGACATGACTTGAAGTTGTTATATTCAAAGCGATAGCTTGTTAGTGAGCTTGTTAACGGAAAGACGTTGCTCTTAACGTCATGGTCGTACGATGTTCGGTCTTGAGGCATTTTATTTATACATAAAATCTCTAAAACGAACCGTTACCCATGTGATACCGGTTTTGCATTAAATTTCCAAGAAATAATAGCAAACGAAGCATATGGATTGAGCATTGAGTGTCTTATATTTGTATATGATGTGATGTGTGTCGAGGCGATTAAATTAAAGATGGTCTTCTTCGATAGCAATATAATGAGTTTAAATGAGCACTGTTACAAGGACGTGTTGTCTCGTGTGAAGCGATCAAGGCGAATGATGGGATGCCGCTGGCCGTGCATGTGGTCGCTGCGCCCCCCAACCCTTCCCCTGGGTTAGGTGCCGTAGTGGTGGTAATGACGCGTTGAGAGTGTAGTGTAGACATATAGATAGGTAGGTAGACATATAGACATAATACAACCTCTGCCTACCCTACTCTTTTAAGACGAAGTATTATCGAATTCTTATACCTACTAAAGGTTATTAAATTGTTGATGAGTTATATGAAGAAAGGAGGAAAAGCACCCTGCTTTCGCTGAGAATATGACAATTATATCAGCATCACTAAATAGCTATATCTTCGTATGAATATGCAAAAGCAGCGGTGGCCGAAAAAAAGCCATGGTGGCCGCGTGGTTCAGTAGTTGCATGCGTACAAGATCGCACGTTCGCACCCCGACTGTCTGATTTTCTGAGCTTAGATACCACTTAATTTGAGCCGTGGTGGCCGAAATTGGTTCGAGCAGTTGCTGCGACGCAAAAGGTCGCAAGTTCAGGAATCCCGACTGTACCAATGAGTTTTCTGAACTTAAGTACAGTGATTAGTCACACCACGAGCTTTACGGTGAAGGAAACCTGCATACGTCTGAGAAGAAATTCAAAGGCGTATGTATAGTCGTGCTTGAGTAACGGCGATGGACTCGCCATCTGTCACGTTGGCGCCTAATATACCTCTGGCGGAAAGTGGGTGTGTGGGTATTACCTATACACCTCTGCCTACCCCTTCGGGGACCCTTGTGGGAAGGCGTGAGGATATATATTTAAGATACCACTGCCGGTTGATATGAGAACGTATTCAGAGGGAATTTGAAGCCTTATCATTTCTCAAAAAGGCTTTGATATTCGGCAACCGTTCATAATTAAATCATGTTAAGCCAACTAGAGTTTTTGCCTCAAAGAAAGTTTAAACCTGCCTTTTCAACTAAGACGGCGAATATAATCCAATCAAGATATCGCTAAGTGCAAAGAACTGTCATTTCGAGAGCTGCAGTAGCCTAGTGGTTTAAGGAGTCGCCTGCAACACAAAGATTGCAAGTTCGAATCTTGACTGTACCAATGAGTTTTCCTAAACTTAAGTACTGTGATTTGTCACTATTTCCTTTGCGGTGATGGAATCAACTATACGTATGAAAAGATATTCCATGGCAATGGTGTATGTACATCCTTACTAATATTATAAATGTGAATGTAAGTTTGTTTGTTACGCTTCCTCGTTAAAACTACTTAACCGATAATCATAATACTTTGTACACATATTCTTGGAGGTGTTAGAAGTAACATAGGATACTTTTTATTGAAAAAATAAATCATTTTTACGACAAAAAAAATGCCGTTTTACTAAAATGGTGATGGCTTATATCCAGGATTAAGACATAGAATACATTTGAATCCCGAAACATTCAAAGCTCTAATATGATAAAGGCAAAAATATGTATGTTGCTCTTTCCACGCGAGCGAAGCCGCGGGCATAAGCTAGTACATTATAATTGTGCAGTGCTTGAGTAACGGCTATCGCCATCCGTCAATTGGCACCTAAAATATGTCTCTGGCGGAAAGTGGGTGTGTGGGTATTACCTATACACCTCCGCCTGCCCCTTTGGGGAACCTTGATTGAAGGTGTAAAGATAAAAATATTTATTTTAAATATAACTACGGGGTAGAGGACAGCGTACAGAAATAAATCACATTATTACATATCCCTTGTAACAAAATGGGTGCTTAGCAGAAACGGCGATACATTATTGAATAGGGTCAGTGATTTATTGGGCCACCATGGCCCTCTCCCGTCTTTGAGCATATCTTATTAGTTCCCTTTGTAAGTGCGTATTTATATACAAGCGCTTACGTAGTCATTCCCTCCTAGTTTATTTTTTATAGTATACTAGCTGTGCCCGCGACTTCGTCGGCGTAGACAGCTTTTTTACCATTCGTAAAAAAAATTTTTTTTTCAACAAAAAGTATCCTATGTTACTTCTAATACCTCCGAGAATATGTGTACAAAGTATTATGATGATCGGTTAAGTAGTTTTTACGTGAAAGCGTAACAAACAAACTTACATTCACATTTATAATATTAGTAAGGATTTTATCAGTAACACACGCCACAACGCCAAGATTCCAATTTGTACTAATCCCAACGAATACCAACTGTACTAATTAGTTTTTCCTGAAATTAAGTACAGTGATTAGTCACACCACAAGCTTTTTGTTGAAGGAAAACATCGAGAGGAAACCTTCCATACGTTTGAGAATATATTCAAGGCGTATGTATAGTCGTGCTTGAGTAACGGCAATGGACTCGCCATCTGTCACGCTGGCCCTATAATATATCTCTGGCGGAAAGTGGGGGTGTGTATACGACCAATACATATCTGCCTACCCTTTGGGGGACCCTTGTGGGAAGGCGTGAGAATATAAATAATAATATATAATATAATCTGTCACGTTGGCACCTAAATGTTTTCCTTCACATTAAAGCACGTGGTCGTTATATCAATTTTCTTATTCGTCTCGTTTTCGGTCGTTAATGCTGGCGATTTTCCCGGTATATATTCCAGAAAAATCGCCAGAGTTTGAACTGGCAATCGACAAGGTGCATGAGACTTTTTTAATGACTCGACCGTCACGACTATATAATACAAGGATCTTAAAAACGATACGCAAATGAAAAACTTATAAGGAATCTCATGAACTTTTGCCCGGTTAAGTAGCAAAAGATCCCGGGACTCACGCTACGAGAGACAATACAAAAAAAAAACTCGTTGAACTTACTTTTGAACTTGGAAAAATTACGTATAAAGTGCACAGTAAGGGGCCATAATTAAAAATTATGGTAACTGCGTTCATAATTAGCCAAAATGCCACTTTTGTATAATTTACTTTATGGCTACCGTAAATACTCCGGTAACTCCTGTTTTCGCACGAAATAATATTATTCTTCGCATTTGTTTCAATTAGACAGAGCTATACATACCTAGTATATACCTTTGTGAAAGATAAATTAATAATATTTTCATTTAATTTTTCATTTCATTTCATACACACAATATTAATTTTGATGGAAGCCCGCCATCGTCTGAGAAGAAATTCAAAGGCGTATTAATAGTCGTAGTAGGATAGTCGTGCTAGAGTAACTCGCCATCTGTCACGTTGGTACCTAATATACCTCTGGCGGAAAGTGTGTGAGTGGGTATTACCTATTCACCTCTGCCTACCCCTTCGGGGACCCTTGTGGGAAAGCGTGAGGATATATTATTATTATATTAATTTTGATGCTTAGTCAAATGCAATTTAATGACTGATGCTTACCTTTCCGAATAATTTAGATACGTAATTAACAAAATATTATTTTTTTGAAAAGATAAACGACTATCTTGCTATTCCTATTTGTATCAATAACAAGTATGCGGTATATATATATATACATATATATAATAATAATAATAAATCTTTATTGAATTAATTACAAGATAATAATATTACATGGTTTGGGATCTCTTCTTTTAAGTTCCAAGAACCTGTATTAGAAGAGTCCCCTCTCTTTCTGTGGTCTTCAATAAAATTAATACAATTTAGCAAATTGTGTGTGTGTGTGTGTGTGTGTGTGTGTGTGTGTGTGTGTGTGTGTGTGTGTGTGTGTGTGTGTGTGTATGTGAGTGCGTGTGTGGGATGAGTGTCTAATGATTGTGTCTATGTATATTTATAGTATGTGCATATATCATATGTGAAATTTTATTTATGAATGTGTTTGTCTGTATCTCTATGTGTATTACTATGTCTGTACGTGCAGACATGTATGTTATGAATGTATGTATATAGTAAAATATGTATATAGTATATATACTAAATAAATGAATTTGGACGAAGCGAAAGAGGTATGTAAGTCTAGAGGAGCTGGCGCTCAATACTCTCTGTCTATCCCGTTAAGGACTATGCATGAGCATAAACATTACTTGATAGCAGCTTTCCCACTTTGGATAGCAATGTGGATTCTATGAGCGAGATATTCCCTGTCTCGAGTGGTATCGATTAGACGACACGGGAATATAAACTCAAACTAAATAGCAGAACTGTTATAATAATTTCAAAGCAACGAGCATTAAGAATCACTCAACTAAAATATTGTTGCCTTGCATGGAAGAAGAGGCAAAGGAAGACTTCGTCCAACAATATAGATAAAATCAATCAACTACTCAGGATGGGAATGTCAAGAAATCAAAATCAAAATCTTTTTATTTCACACAGGCCTAGATGGGCACTTATAAAACGTCGAAAAAGAAGCACGGTTCGGGTTGGTCGCTTCCATGGAGAAGAACCGGCAAGAAACTCCTTGGTTACTCTTTTCAAATCATTAGGCATATACAATAACAATATTTTTTCGTTACAGCAATAGTACCCAAGTATGGGGGAACAACGTAGGCCCGACAATAGGTCGTTGCTTACTATACAAAGCGTACAAAAGCAACAAGCAAGAGTTGTCGAAACCGCGAAGTCGCGGGCACAGCTAGTTAACATATAAATAGAGTCGAACTGAAAATGTGGTTATTAAAAACAAGTTTTGGAACTGGAAAATTTATCGTTTTGTTTGTCGAGTTCGACAACTTGGTGTAAGGACGGAACCGATTTTATGGGTTCATAAGGTGGTGTTATTTGGTTCCGTTTTACTGAAAGTGCCTACAAGAACACTTAATATAATATATCCTCACGCCTTCCCACAAGGATCCCCGAAGGGATAGGCAGAGGTGTATAGGCAATACCCACACACCCACTTTCCGCCAGAGGTATATTAGGTGCCAACGTGACAGATGGCGAGTCCATCGCCGTTACTCAAGCACGACTATGCATACGCCTTTGAATTTCTTCTCAGACGTATGCAGGTTTCCTCTCGGTGTTTGCCTTCACCGTAAAGCTCGTGGTGTGACTAATCACTGTACTTAAGTTCAGAAAAACTCATTGGTACAGTCGGGATCGAACTTGCGACCTTTGCGTCGCAGGCAACTGCTCGAACCACTCGGCCACCACGGTTGTACACATGTTACTTATATATATATATATATATATCAACTAGTGCCAAGCTTATTTCTCGAGTCAACTACATATGTTAGTAATAAAAATACGGCCGACTGGTCTAGTGGCTAGAGCTCTTGACTGCGAAACTTGAGGTCTCGGGTTCGATTCCCGCTGAGGGCAGATATTTGTGTGATGACCACGAGTATTTGTACCTTAGTCTTGGATGTAATACGTATTTATGTATATATCTATCCATACAAGTATTTATATATTACATAAGCTTTGCTTAATTTGGGACTATGTCAATTTGTCAGGCATTGTCCCAAGGTATGGAAGATGTTATATTGAAGGACTCCATGCTTTACTCTCCACGGAAAACCTGAACTCCAGCCCACATTAGGTAGTATTGATTTCCACGCCGTTTTCACCATTACATAGAGTGATGCACTTAGAAGGTTTAATTGTTAACGATTTGGGTCTATTGGTTGGAACTAATGGTGTGACCCTTGACGGAATAAATTATGTAGGCGTAATAATTATGCTCTACGGGCTGCGCGAAGCCGGGGCGAGTCCCGAGATAAAACGTGCCGAGGGCAAATAGTGAAACTATGTTATGAATTGAAGTCGATGCATGTCAATATTAGGAGTCATCTGGAGCGATAAAGGATCTATTGCTTGATCAAATATAAGTGCGAGTTACGTAATTTATCTTGCCTCGGAAAAGGTTGGGTCATTGGTCCGGAAAATAGTTTTTTGATGAGAAATTTTCTTTTAATGATTCCTGTTCGTCAATAATAGGAGTCATCTGGAGCGATAAAGGATCTATTGCTTGATCAAATATAAGTGCGAGTTACGTAATTTATCTTGCCTCGGAAAAGGTTGGGTCATTGGTCCGGAAAATAGTTTTTTGATGAGAAATTTTCTTTTAATGATTCCTGTTCGTCAATATTAGGAGTCATCTGGAGCGATAAAGGATATATTGCTTGATCAAATATAAGTGCGAGTTACGTAATTTATCTTGCCTCGGAAAAGGTTCGGTCATTGGTCCGGAAAATAGTTTTTTGATGAGAAATTTTCTTTTAATGATTCCTGTTCTCGACATAGTGCGCCGCAAACCAACGGGCTCGAGACCCAATTTAATAATGAGATAATATATATTGATTTTTGTCATCCTTTCTTATCCTCCATCTTCATTTATGAGGTATCTTTAAATAATAAATGTCCTGTGGTAAAAGTCGTGGTGGCCGATTGGTTTGAGCTGTTGCCTGCGACGCAAAGGTCGCAAGTTCGAATCCCGACTGTACCAATTAGTTTTTCTGAACTTAAGTACAGTGATTAGTCACACCACGAGCTGAACGGTGAAGGAAAACATCGAGAGGAAACCTGCATACGTCTGAGAAGAAATTCAAAGGCGTAT
>JACCPG010002982.1:0-20170 GCA_016069955.1 Drepana arcuata | reverse complement strand
CCGCCTATTTGTGCGTACTACATGTTGTTCTCTGTTTTTTGTCATCCTATTTGTTTTTGTAGATGTGTGTGTACAATAAAGAATTTAAATAAATAAAATAAATAAATATATTGTGGTAAGCTTCACTTAACACATCCAAAATAAATCAAACAAATACTGCGCAGAGTCACTATCCCACGCGGACGAAGTCGCGGGCACAGCTAGTTTAAAATATAAATATACGATGTAGACCGGGAATTGAACCTGCCAACTTCATTTTGCAAGTGACTACTGAAACCACTCAACCTCCACAACTTCACAATATATACGTATGTTGTTAGTTACAATGCAACAACTTTATGCTGACTTCAGTTATTCTTTTCTGTATTAAAAGTATTCTGGAACTTCTTTATATTCACCAACCTAATTTCAGCCATTACCCTAGTACTCAGAGGCCACACTGGTTAGTTATAAAGAGAACTCCAATAAGGGACGAGAGGTTTACACAACAACTTAAGGTAAGCGGTTATCCTATTAGTCACAGACTCTGGGTTAGTGAACTTTTATTAAGAGATTTAAGTGATGAAGCGAAGTCTAGAGAGAACTGACTAGCGTGTTAAGGTCTCCGCGTGATGATATGTATGTATCTAAAGGATAAATTACTTACATTGGACAAAGCCATGGAGGCTGCTATGGAAAAAGGCATGACGGAGGCGCAGGCCAGCGTGAGCTCCCAGCCCATTGGTAAGGCGCAGCAGAGGCATATTATAGCAGTGCCGAGGAGATTCGACACGACAGCCAGTTTTTCTCCAATACCTTCTTTCACACTCATCAAATTCCTGAAAATGGGCACATCATTTGTCTATACTAATATTATTAGGACGTTTAAGCGTGCTACGAACTGGATCAGAAATAGCTCGTTTAATGAGAAAAGCTTATATATAATAACTATATATATATATATATATATATATATATATATATATATATATAATGGTACTTCCTCCCATGGGAGCGCATAAGGTAATTATAATCAAATTTGACTTGGGCCATAGCTGGTTGCGAGTCAAGGTGACCCAGTCTCAAGATTGCTGGTTAACTCCGGCGATGAGCTATACATACTTCACAAGGTAAGTAATTATGGTTGATGCAAAACATAGTCAGGAAACTTGCGTACGTTTGAAGTGAAACCCAGAAGCTTATGCAGTAAGGAGTGCTGGGAAAATGGCTAAGGACTCTTGACATTTAGGCAGCTAAATGTGACTGGGACACATGGGGGGGGGGGTCGATACAGCACAGCAAAACCCACCCCATTGGATTCCTAGGCGTGGATATATATAACTGTTACCTTGTTGGACACATGTTTAACATGACAACGACCCAATACCAAAGCACAGATATTTTAAACGTACTCACTCCGACATCTTTGAGGCCAAGTTGAACTCCGAATCGGTATCAAACCAGGACATGTCTTGGCGCAGGACAGCTCTCAGGAAAAGCATTCGAATCCGCGTAATCTGAAGGTGTATGTCACTATGACTTAGTTAATGCCATCAGGCTTGTTCATACTAGCTGTGTCCTGCGGATGCACCTGCATTTCATTGGCCTGCGCAGTCCCCCCATATTTAGGTACTAATGCTCTTACATAATAATATTGTAATACCAAATGATTTGAAAGAGTAACCACGGAGTTTCTTCTTCCGAACCGTGCACCCTTTTCGACGTTTTATAAGTGCCCCTAGATTGGCCTATGTGAGATAAAATATTTTGATTTTTGATTAAAATTTTGATTGGTAGATTATTTTTATATGAATAATATTAAGCCAGCTAATAATATATCTACCTCTGTGACCAATTTCATGTTATTCCTTTCGGTAGACTTCACATGAAAGAGGAATAACATCTTTACAAACATTCGATGATAGAACAAATGAAAGCTCGCCAGCCCGTAGCTCACTGACAGCTGTCATAGGCAAGCAACATACGCATCACGCTAACATCAGATGCAGTTTTAAAAGCCGTCATAAAGAACTCATTGCGTTATCTTAACTATCGTTATATTAACGTGTCGCGTTATAAACCTACATAAATTAGTTACATAATACAACTAAGATTTGAAAAACGAAACAACTACTATGGTGCAAGCAATTGTCGCCTTAAAGGTCACGAACCTTTTCTTATCCGGCCTGGATCGTACCTTGCAGTTCTCATCTCAGTCCAAGGATTAAGAGGACGTATATATACATATCAAATTATAAAAATATAAGATGAACTTGGATATTTCACAATATACTCGTAAAACTGTCATTCCATCTTGTGAAAGATTTATTCGCTCAACTAATATAGAGGACAGATTTGCCCGACAACAGTTAGAATCAATTGGTCGAAATTGTCGGCCTTCCCTCTATTTAACTCGACATCTTTTTATTTTTTATTTAAAATTTAGAGGAATCTGGCGCTAAATTCTCTCTGCAGATACCCCGATAGAGACTCGGCGTGATTTCATTTTATATATGTATTATAAAATACCTATAACAATTTTGGTAAATATATTATGTTTGTTAATAGTCGTAGCCCAATTTTGCACAGGTTTGCTATTTTGATATCATTTTGTTTATCCCTTTACTGTAGAAATAGGACGGAAGCGATGAAGTCCGCGAAAAGACTTTTGAAATGCCTCTTGGTCGCAAAAAAATTGATAAAAATCTAAAAAAAATGGAAACATGTTGGAACAAAGTCCGGTGAGTACGGTGAGGTACGGAAAGCTTCCAGCTATAACTCTTGTAGCTTTGCGATGGTCTGTGGTGAAGTGTAAGCTCGCGTGAGGTCGTAGAGAAGCAAAAGGGAAGCGATTGACCAGTCTCGGTGGTTGTATTGGGAGCTTATCATCATTGTTTGTAATTCTTCGCAAAAGACAGCTGCCACCACACAGAGTTAAAGCGCTTTTTATAAACTCACAGTTGTCATGGCAACATCAATAGTATTCGAAATAGTAATGTATGAAGATACTGATTAATGTGAATCGAAGAAGTCTGTAAGACTAGACAAGATTCGTGCTGTCTCTATAGGTACGCAAATACTGTGAGGCGCTACATTTCGTTCTAGAAGGTTGCATGATTTTTTGTTACCTGGCGTAAAGCACTCCAATTGATGAGGAACACTGAAAGCAGGCACAGTATGAGGGATATTCCTATGCTCAGGTACAGGCCTATCGCCATGGCCTTGGCGTCATCCTTCAGTGCCTCTAAGTTCTCCTGCTCTGACTTGTGTTGCCTGAAAACATCGTAATAACAAAAATAATATCCTCACGCCTTCCCACAAGGATCCCCGAAGGGGTAGGCAGAGGTGTATAGGTAATACCCACACACCCACTTTCCGCCAGAGGTGCCAACGTGACAGATGGCGAGTCCATCGCCGTTACTCAAGCACGACTATACATGCGCCTTTGAATTTCGTCTCAGACGTATGCAGGTTTCCTCTCGATGTTTATAAACATTGTAATATTTAAAACATAATCTTAGCCCCTAAGTGGGCTAAGATTTTGTGTTCAACTACGAAGTCATGAGTGCAGGGTGAAATCCTGTACGTGTGATATTTTACAATTTAGAATTAAAATATGGTGACAAATCCTCTATATGATTGAGTAGTCGTATCTAAAATTATGCTCATTTAAGAGAGGTAGGGCATAACGGGTTTTCCGTTCGAATTTGGAGCTGCCCGAGTGGGGCAGGACCTCCACCTTATAGAAGTCCGTAGCCAAGTAACACAATTAATTGTGTTGTGTTCCTACGCGGTGAATAAGGTTACCAGTAATGAGCTCCTCGGGGAGGGGGGAGGATTGTTATATTGTGTTGGCAGCACAGGGATTAGTCCCATTATGCTGCCAACACAGTATAACTCTCCGAAAACAGAGTGGGAACGCGCAAGTGTTGCTTCGTTATTGTATGCGTAAATAGGCTGCGGTAACCGTTTTACATCAGGTGAGCCGTATGCTTGTTTGCCACTCTTGTTGTCTAGAAAAAAAAATGCTTGAGGAACGGCGACAGACTCGCCGTCTGTCATGTTGAAACATTAACTGTTCTTAAGCATTCAATAACTAAAATAAAATATTTACTTTAGGTATACCGTCTGTTCCTTAATTTAAAAAAAATGCTTCAGCGATTCACAGAAGTCGGGCATGGTGTTACTTTGTTGTATATGTTACTGTTTAATTCGAAAATATCGAGAGGAAACCTACATACGTCTGAGAAGAAATATAAACGCGTATAGTCGTGCTTGAGTAACGGCGATGGAGTCATCTGTCACTGTGTGGGATAGTTATACACCTTTGGGGACCCTTGTCGGAAGGCGTGAGGATTACTTACAGGCGTTTCCCGCCCCCAAACAGAGCCGTGAGGGGCAAGTAGCTGGACAGCTTCTCTGGGTGCGTGGTGCGCTCCACGAATGCCGTGCTCAGCTCTCCGACCTGCACCAGGTTGTAGCACACCCCACCGCCGCTAAGCAGGCCGAACAGTACTCCCAACAATGTGGCTGTCACTTCCAGACAGGTAGCGTAACGGAACTGGTAACACAAATATATATAAATATGTACCAGCTGTCACGCCCAGCTGCGCTTGGGTGAAAAAGTAAAATTTCCTGAAACACGAATGCAGCGCCATCTATCGGGTCCAATTGTGTTATAAACTATCCTATCTTTTAAGTTGGATCAAACTGCACACGGTGTGCAAATTTGATTTAAATCGGTTAAGTAGTTTAGGAATCCATCGCGGACAAACAACGTGACACGTGATATATAAATGTAACGGATCGCTGTCTGTTCATGGAAAATATATGAGAAAACAAAATATTGGCATCTTTATCAACGCAAATAGCACCCAAAACAATTATTGTTAGAATGTTTGTCTGTTTGTCTGTGTGTTTGTGCACGCTAATCTCAGATATATTGTCGTAAGCTTCACTTAATATATCCAGAATAAACCAAAAAATATTTCCAATAAATGCCACCCAAATTCACTATTCTACGTGGACGAAATCTCGGGCACAGCTAGTAAATAAATTAATAAGCTTAGTTAGTTCTGCATGTAGGTAGATGTTAAGGGTCCCCGAAATAAGGTTAATAAAATAAAGTTGTCACTATAAAATTTATTTATTTTTAAATTAGTTTATTTGCTTCAATGTGGCGTATCTTATATTTGAGCAACTAGTTGATTTTAAGAGTCAGTGTAATTTGAAAACAAAGATCAAATGTACGAAATTGTACCAAATCTTAATGAGCATAGTAAAAGTAACAATTCATTAAGGAGATTATAAAACAAACAATGCTATCTCGTGTTTCGACTAATTGCGCAATCATTTCACATCAAACCTATGGCTATACTTTAGAAGATAATCAATAGAAGATAATCGAGAAGTTAATCAATAAAAATAAAAGCAATATAACTACTTATAAAACAATACACAAATTCAGAGAATCATACTTCCCAAATATTGTCATTTATAAGTTGCTAGATAAAATAAAATTATCTTACGTTTTTTATATATAAAAAATATCTGTGTTGCCGTATAAATAGAGAGAGATAAAGAGTATAAAAAGAGTAAAATGAATAAAAAGGCTGTATTTTTTAAAAATAATTTATTACGTTGTCAAATTCAAAATGTTGACAGTCGTAAAGATAATCGGTTACCAACGTTTTTGGCAATACTTGGTATCTGACCATGCAATTACCTCTTCTAGAATATGGGTTTGAATTACTTTATGTAAACCTATATATATATATATATATATAGATATATATATATATATTATATACCTATATATATATATTATAGGTAATTATGTAGAGTATATAGATAGACGTACATACCTACGTTTCAGAAGATACTCAAAGGCGTATGCATGTAAAGTAATAATTGAGAAACGGCGGTGGACTCGCCATTTGTCATGTTGGTACCTAAACTCTCCAGCGAGATGTCGGTGGTAGACCTCTGTCTTCTGGGATCTTTGTGGAAAGGTTTATCCTTCCGTTCTCAAAAGTAAAGTGTTACACAGGCAAATTAATCTCTCAGCGCTAAGACATATTCTTCCAATCAGTCAAACAATTAACTTAAAATTTTTCATTGTTAATTTTCATTGTCAAAAAAACTTCAGTTTAGCAAGTTAATTATATAACTTGGAAAGCAAGTTAAGTAAAGATATTTTGATCTTAAAAGTGCATATTATGCCGGCGAGCATGTATGAAGAGATTGATGAATGTGGGACGAAGCGAAAGAGGTATGTATGTCTAAAGAGAACGGTCGTGATGATATGTTTGTTATATATTATCAAGGAAGATACTTACTATTTTAAAGTACGATATACTTGGTTCTGGTTCCTGTTCTTGCTTTTTCCTGCAAAAACAAACAGATTATTAGCACAACTTTTTACATATCAGTTGTTACGTAGTGCATCTGCCAGGTGGCGCTTTCGGTCTCTTCGGTTCAGCCTTGTCCACGCAATGCGTGATGTGTTACATTTTATATCCAAAAGTGTCTTTAAACTAACTAATGCTAACGAAATAAACGGTGTGTCGAAAAATAAACAGTGTTTCCCTTTAAATTAGACATTAAAAGTGGTCCTTCGAGCCGGAGTCGAAGAACAAGGTTGGTAGTGAGTAGAGCGCTAATCGTCACTAGACTTAGAAATGGGTTACATGGATTTTGAGTACTCTTAATTTCTCGGTTATTTAGATAACCTTTAACCTATATACCTCTCACCTTTCCTTATTGATCGACTGTGTATATCTGTTTTATCGTCACTCATTCAAATTTGCAAGACAACAAGAGTAAAAGAGATAGAATATGCATAGGTTCGAGAAGAAATTCAAAGATGTATAATACCACGCAGTTAGATATATCTCCGAAAATAAGATGTTAACACACCTCTGCCTCCCCTTGTGGGGAGACTTGAAGATATATAGTTCGTAACCCACATGTAAGTTTCGTCTGAAGATGTTTCCGCCTGTTCACAGGCACGCTGCAGCAGACGATACAAGGTCTCTTATCATAAATAAATAAACTTAAAATTAAAATTAGCTATTTCCTAATGGATCGCGAATGTTTCGTCGTACAAAGAATTCAGTTATGTCTGTGGAATCAATGTTTGCAACACGTGCTTACGTCTTCAGTAATATACCAATAAAGATAAAACGAATATTTGTATATAATTATCTCATGAATGAATCTGTGAATTCTTTTGCGATATAAACCGCTGTTATAAAATGAGTCTCAACGTAATTACGATCTCAGACTATATGACTTCTTAATCTATGACAATAATGATATGCACTTTTTGCACACTCATAATGCATACATACGCCTCAAAAGTTATAATTTTAGATTTACTGATTTAACTGTAGATTAAGGTGACCGATGGCAAGCTGTCGTGGTCTCTTAGGCACAACTTCACATGTGAAGTGATTTGATATGACAATGACGTATGTGTCCTACCGGGGTTCGAATTTTAGCAAAATTTGTGGATGATTAATGTGTAGGTACACTAACTAATTTTGTTAATAATTTTTATAGTTTAGTTTAAATGTGACAGTCAGAAGTTTTTCAGAACTGAAAGGTGGAGGAAATCATCGAAAGGAAACTTCCATATTTGTTGGCGCCTAAAATATATCTGCGATGAGATGGGGTTAAGAAGTAAGGGTTACTATGTTTATGCTCTTTTTCCGATTGCAAAATTATTACAGTGCAATTTTTTGTTGCCAACCAAATTTTATAACAGCAAACTAAATAGTATTTTTCTTAAAGTTATTCAACTCTATAATAAACAAAAATCTAATCGAATAAAGTAACTATACTATATATAAATGTACTATAAAATAATAATACAAATAACAATTATTTAGTACTAAAAATTATTTAGTAAGGCAGCGAATTCTGGGTATGTCAGAGGAAGTACGAAAATAGCTTGAATGCAGTTGAGATTATCGAATCTCAACATTTTTCGAAGATATCGATCTTCGAAAAATGTGCGCAGTAACGATCTTAGATCGAATCCGCAATGAAGAGATTCGCACATCAACTGGCGTGATTGAGGGCGTGATTGTAAAGATGAAGAAAGGCATGTTACGTTGGTTAGGACATATAGAAAGGATGAGTGAAGAAAGATTGACGAAACAGATGTACAAAGCAAGAGCGTGTGCAAGAAGATGCAGAAGAAGACCACGTTCCAACTACCTGGATCAAATCGATCGGACGCTCAAGGACGGGAACGTCAAGAGTACTCGAAACCAACGAGCATGTATGAAGAGACTGATGAATATGGACGAAGGGAAACAGGTATGCAAGTCTAGAGAGAACTGGCGCTCTATACTCTCTGCCTACCCCGTTAGGGACTTGGCTTGATGATATATATGTATGTATGTAAATAAATTAAAACTTTCCAAAGCAGTGTCGCCCGGATGGGCCAAGAATTACTCAGATGCATACATATCGTTGTGCCGAGTCCCTCACGAGTCAGAGACTGAAAATGGAGCGGTGGAGGTCTGTAAGCATAGAGTTGCATGGCGCTCTTTTCTCTCTACCCGTTTCTCCGTTGTCTCAGCGTGGCTAGTATACATGTGTATGAATTACACAAGGCTTACGCTCAGCATCTCGCATTACGGTGAAATATTAGGTTTCTATTATTCTGTTTTTTTTTAGTTTAATCGCAAATGTGCAGTATTTGTTGATAAAATAGTTTCCATTGGATATCTACATGACGTTTAATAACGTTAAATAACTAAAGGAATAAATAAAAATTGACAAACTACTAGACTTATTATACAGGGTTTGTTTGTCTCGCACTTATCTCAGGAACTATTAATCGGATTTGAAAAAGATTGTTGCATTAGATAACTCGTTTATTGAAGAAGGATAAATTATATATATCGTGGCGCTTCTATTCTAGGGACTAATAATACGTGGGTGGAATCGCGGGCCACAGCTATTCATTCATGATAAAACGAGTTAAATATTTCGTGCCTGTTCTTCTAATCGAAGGTAGAGCGTGACTCCTACAGTGGTTTACGGAGCTAACATTTAATTAATGTATATTAAATGTTAGCTCCGTAAACCACTATGTGTATATCCATATTACCTCGCACAGTAGAGAACTTCTCTCTCTAGTCTCTCTAGACCGTCTTTCACTTCATCCAAATTCATCAGTCAAATAAAGTCAAAATAAATATCCTTGTATATAATGCATTCTAACAATCATGAAGTATTTATTCACGCATAGAAATCAATATCTATATCGAATCAGAAGGCATAAAACATAATCTAGGCGTGAACAAAACGAACACAAGGATGCTTGAGTTACAGTGCAAATCGCATTCAGTGGCGCACAGCTGACACTTACCCTTGCTTCTTCTTCCGCAGCTCCATTGTAGAAAAGATATATTTTAATTGTATTTATAAATTGCAAAGATACTATTTCTTACAAAAAATATATTCTGGGTTTCTGTCCGCTCCATGCGGAGGTTTGTAAGCAATTAAACTCAGCGTCTGAAAATACAAGTGAGCGAACTCGCTTGAGCACTCCAATGAATGAATGCGATCCAATGAACAGACGCGTTTATATTAAAGGACTTGTTATATAGTTTTATTGGCACCCGGACGCTCAAATCACGCGTCTATGAGTAAATACAGGCTGTCTTAGAAAATTCAAGAGTTGGCTTCTAGAAGTTATGGTTAATACTTCCTCCTGATACAATCCTGATTGAATCCTGATAAAACCCAATTTAACAAATGGCTACTTAGATAACAAAATTTTAAGAGGGAATAAATACCCAGTTCAATACATGATTTTATGGGATTTTTAGTAACTCTATTGTTTAAAGATTAAGAAAAATAAAAACGTAGCTAGACCTAGAACGCTACAGAAAATGTTGATGCGTAAATAAGGTCATACATTACAACATATATATATATATAGACAGCTACAGGAAGTAAATAAATACGCACATTTTCTAAAGTACCCTGTATATACGTGACGAGATAATTGAAATGTGTTCGACGATACAACGTGAAGCTGAAGCAGGTGGAAAGACAGTAAGCGGTCACCAACACCTGGTAGCCTACTACTTTGAAAAATCGACAGGTTTTTCTGACTTACACCAAAATTACGGTGAGGAAAAACCTCAAGAGGAAACATGCATACGTTTAAGAAGACAATAATTCACTTTCTTCTTGCCTAGTCGGGTGAAAAGAAACCTTTATGGTCCTGTCCGTCGTACCATTTCAAAATACGAGTATTACTATTAATTTAAGAACTAGGCTCTCGTCAGCGTCTCTGACATAATAACTTCTCTGTGCTTCATAATACTCGTGATCTTCCTCTACGTTTCTTAAAAAAAAATCTTTACATGTTGTAAGGTGGAATTTTCGATTCCTCACCTTAACCCGTTGTAGTTTATAGCTGTAATAAGAAATTTAACGCAACATCAACTGCATCTGGAACTTCCTCCCAGACACTGGGGGAGTCAACTTACATTGACTCCGGAGCGATGAAGGCTTTATCAGTTTATTTTAGGTAGTTAGAAGCCAAATCTAGAAATTTAACATCTAGAAGTGGCTATCACGGTCACTCGCCAAGTGTCGAACATAATAATGATGTTGAATTGAACTGCAATTATGCCTGTTTAGTCAATTGATCCGCGACTGTCTGGCGCACCAAATCATGAGCATTTTATTCACGTCTCTCTATATACTTAGCATTAATAAGGCATTCACTAACATATATTAAGTATATCATATTCAAATAGCTAGTATGTTACGCTTGGCTTGGCTGATCATCGATTCATACGTTAAAATTTGTATATAATCTGTGCAACCGATCAGGTGGAGTTCGTTAATTCACATACGTAAAATATCACCTAACTCTTGTATCAAATACAAATTGTTTTATTAAAATTTGTGACATTCTTTTTCAGTTTCTGGAGTTATCTACGATCTCGTTCAGTGGGTTCAAGTAGGTAATCGTCCCTAATTTCCTATGAATAAATATTTCATAACTTTGAATTTCATATGTTTCTATTAATTACATTCTTGAAATCAAGTTTTATTTCCATTCAGATAGATTTTCGTAGGTGTCATGAATAGTGAAATTTTCGCTCGTTATAGTTTGGCGCTTTGAGTTGCCTCAAATTTTTAGGGGAGTCTTTCAATAGGAATCGTCTTAAGGAGTGACTTATTGCAGGGGCAAATTGAGAGTGAGATTTTTCTCAAACCCCTCTACTAGCCCACGCGATGGCCGTCCTCTGTACATACATGTAAGTAGGAGCGCCCTAGATTTCCCTCTGCAACGTACTAATGCCCCCTGCACATAACCTTGGCATAGCTCTGGGGCGAGCAGCTTCGCCTCTAGCACCCTCGCTGTGCCATAGGTAGCACGAGCCACATCTCGCCACGGCCAACCCGTTCTTTTTTTTTTATTGTGGGAAAATCCTGCTTATGACCCCGTCGCTGCCTCCGTGGCGACGGGGTCACAGGTCATAGGGAGTGTCAGACTCTTGCTGACTAAAAACCCATGGACAAGGACCAACAGTCTTCAAGGCCGCTGAGTCAGTGGTCACGGGATCGCTCGCGCATTCTACCGAGACACACCGGGCCCACGGCCAACCCTGGGCTAACGTTATGCGACCCCCTACCTTGACAACCCGTAAGCCAGTCAAAGCCCATTTACCTAGTTGACTCTTACAACAGGCAAGGAATACATTTCTGGCTAATCCTTGCTCTGGGGACTCTCCCTTTATCCAAGCCGCCGATGCAATAGGGTTTAAAATCCACAAACGTCTTTTAATAAAAAATAATTGATCATAAATATCTACTAGTTTCTTAAAACTTCCTTACTTTTTATTCATCTGGTTTAATTTTCAAAATAATGTAAATATTACATATTTTTTAAGCTTATAATTGTATATCCTTAATTAGTGGATATTGCATCTTTAAAAAGGCATTATACAAATAGCATTTGCCATTCCATCACCTGTTACAATGTGTAATGCAATACGAATGAATGGAAATTCTTGCTAAGTGTTTATTATCAGGTGTAAAGATGTGGCGGATACAAATAACGTCTAGCTTTGAATACTGTCTATATAGGAGGATTTAATTACTTTGGTCTATTTAATCTAGATAGGTTTATCATCAACTTCCGCGAACGCTCAGGCTGTGGAATGAGCTCCCCGTTGAAGTTTTCCCTGGAGAGTACAGCATGGAGTTCTTTAAGAAGGGTGTGAAAAGATTCCTGCAGGGTCGGCAACGCGCGAGTCTATAGGCGGCGGTAACCACTTACAATACATAACCGTGTGCAATTAAACAAATAACTCCTTAAGATTACACAATTATGACATAAACATATATGGAGTAGTACAGTATAGTAAGTATCCTCATAATATATAATATAATATAATACATCGTCATGCCTACCCATAAGGGTCCCCGAAGGGGTAGGTAGAGATGTATAGGTAGTACCCGCACATCCAATTTCCGCCAGAGGTATATTTTTGGTGCAAATGTAACCGGTGGCGAGTCCATCGCCGTTACTCATTCACGAATATACCATACGCCTTTGAATTGCTTCTCAGACATATGTAGCTTTCCCCTCGATGTTTTCCTTCATCGTAAACCTCGCGGTGTGACTAATCACTGTACTTAAGTTCAGAAAAACTCATTGGTACAGTCGGGATTCGAATTTGCGATCTTTTTGTCGCAGGCTACTACTCGAGCCACTCGGTCACTCGGAAGTTCTTTATAATTAATGTTTAACATAATAAAACTTTGAAACTTGGTTTTAGATAACAAAGATATATTCTGCATGCACAATTATATATATACATACTAGCTGTCCCGCCCAGCTTCGCCCGGGTGAAAAAGTTTAACTTCCTGAAACACGATCGCAGTGCCACCTATCGGGTCTAATTGGGATGTAAGCTATCCTATCTTTTAAGTTGGATCAAACGGCACATTGTGTGCAAATTTGATTGAAATCGGTTAAGTAGTTTAGGCGTCCATCGCGGACAAACAACGTGACACGTAATTTATATATATTAAGATATTGTTATAGCAGAATTTTTCCGCGACAATAAGGTCTTGTTTAAAACTAGACTAGGAGTACTACATACTACATACTAGACTACAGTGTTGATAAAGGGCAGTGCAAAGCGGTATCACTTTCGAGTTGGAACTATCGGTTGTTATCAGAAGACCAGTTTGGAACGAGTCGTGCCGGCACCGGTGTTGCCATGTCGTGATCCAAAAATTGCATTTGTTGCTGTCCATTTTAAACATAAGACGTTTTTTAAAAAGCTATTAAGATTTGTAAGCTATATTAAGAGACATGTGATTTTAAAAAATAAGCCTATTTAACAGTGTCCTTCGGTTTAAATTTAGATGTCATGGGTATTTTTTTATGGTATATATATTTTCTATATATAAAATTTTATGAAAATAAAATATATACCTCAATATATATATATTGGGTGGGTACTACCTATACAGTATACACCTCTGTCTACCCCAACGGGGAACCCTTATGGGCAGGCGTGAGGATATTCTAGTCCGAAAACAATTGTGCGGCAACACTGTCGCGCAGATGTGTTGCGCACGCGCAGGTAGGTACTATGTGTTTGTGTGCGTGCATTCGTATCTAGGTACTCATGTGCTTTCACTACTATCGCCACATTAGTTTTTCTTAACATACATACATACATACATATAATCACGCCTCTTTCTCGTAGGGGTAGGCAGGTAGACAATACGTACATCTTTGAATTTATTCTCAAACGTATGCAGGTTTCCTCTCGATGTTTCCCATCACCGCAAAGCTCGCGTTGTGACTAATCACTGTACCAAAAACATATTGGTACAGTTGGGATTCGAACTTGCAACCTTTACTACCATCTGTCACTTTGGCATCTTAAATATACGTACTTCAGTTCATGCAGTTCGGTCCTGTACTTTTTGAGCCAATTCCTTATAAACATACTTACATACAAATCTTTCCTCTTTATAATATTAGTATTAGGATAGACACGCGTACTGCCTACACACCTCTACATACCCATTCGGGTACCTTGTGGTGTGAAGATATGCATATATGTACCTCTACGATAATAATTCTTTATCTATAATATCATACCCTGCAATTATTTCAGTGAAATATTAGCAACCAAGAAATACCTTGGACGCACAGTGAAGTCACCTTGGCAATGAATCTGGTGAGTTAAACATAAGAATGTATTAATATAATATTAATACATTATATATATATTAGTAAATGGGATCACAATCGTTACAAAAGACGTGGGTATGGTCAGTTCATGTGAATTATTGTGTCTACTATTTTATTCAGCTCAATACGATGCAATTTTATCGAACTAAACTACTAGGTTCATAGTTGTGAAACGTGGACAGTAAATAAAAAAGAGGAGTAAGAGACACTTGAGATGGAGAAAGATAGAGAAAAACATCTGTCCGGAATGTGTAATCACCGAAAATGAGCTCAAAAGATTCGACCAAACGGTGATAGTAAGAAAGACATATAGAAATAGGAGGAATGAAGAGAAAGGCCACCTTATTAGGAATAGCATACTTGGTTGTTTGTTACCCTATCAATTATAGCAACCCTTAATTATTAATATTTTTATATACATTAATTTACAATAAAAACAATTAACAATATTTACAAAAACAGTTGTATATCTAACTACTGGCAAAGGTAATATTTGACCCAAATCGGTATCCCGAAGCAACGTGCCAAGAAGACTAGCAGCATTGCCACGCTGGATAGCAATGCTAAATCTCTGAGCAAGATATGTTCCTGCCTGTCACGAGAGGTCTCTATTAAACGGCGCGAGACCTATTTAAAAAGATGGTCAGCCTCCCTCAGAACTTCAGCAACCCTTAAATTATTTATATTTGTGTCTTAGTTTGGTTAACAGTGCAGACTGGCAAGAATTAGAAAATGGTAGGCAGGTGTAAACACCTACTTTTAGCATGAGATATAGTCTTCACCGTGGCATATGGCGAGTTTACCTGACAATCTTTAAATTAGCTTATAAAGCTTATAAAGGTTCATTCATGATGTTTTCCTTCACGGTTAAGCACATGTATGGATAAATTTGTGTCCTTACGGAAAACCTAATTGTTATAAACGCCGGTAATCAATCTCGCAACTGTGACTAAGTAGGTAACAAGTTGAACCACTCATCCAATGCGGCTGTATATTTGTGCATATTTGATTTGGCTTTCGTAGTTTGTAATATAATATTTGAATTTTACGGACGAAAGTTACTACTAACAGTATCTATTTGACCTTATTCGTGGGCAAACAAAGTCGAAGGCAGAAACGTTCGATAGATTAGGTTGTCTACAGAAGTATTTCTATAACAGCGACTCACTCACATGAATGTTCCTAAAGGTTAAGGAACCTGACCTAAAAATCGTTACTAAACAAATTAATAACATTGACCCCATTTTTTGCATTTATAATAATGTTTATTTCGGAAAAACATCCTTAAAATCCAAGTTAGTATACAATTGACTTACTACTATGTAATAATATATTCATTTAATTCGATAGTATTTTTATTATCTTCAAGTATTTTAGCAAGTATTTTTAAGCAACACGCATTCCGTGTGTAGGTGGTAGGTGTAACGACAGCTTTTCGCCGGAGATATATTTAGGTGCGAACGTGACGGATGGCGAGCCGATTAATTAATTATGAACTCTTACGAATATAACAGCTAATATGCTAATATGCTAATCACATGTATAGGTCTTTATTGCTATTCTTAATATATATAAATTACGTGTCTCGTTGTGTCCGCGATGGGCTCCTAAACTACTCAACCGATTTCAATCAAATTTGCACACCAAGTGCAGTTTAATCCAAGTTAAAAGATAGGATAGCTTACATCACAATTGAACCCGATAGGTGGCGCTGCGATCGTGTTTCAGGAAATTTTACTTTTTCACCCGGGCGAAGCAGGGCGTGACAGCTAGTTTAATATAATATCAATATTATATAGCAATTGTTGAGAGCCGTGGTGGCGGTATGGTGGCATGGTGGCGAGTGGTTCGGATAGTTACATACAGCGTTTTTGCCATGGTACAGTTTTCGGTCTGAACTTAAGTGTGATTAGTCACACTTAAGTTCAGGACTTAAGGAAGGTTTATTTGGATAATAATTAATAATAATTTGACTGAAATTAGCTAATGCCTTTTTTCGATGTTGACGAGCATGTATGAAGAGACTGAAGAATGTGGACGAAGCGAAAGAGGTACCTATGCAAGTCTAGGGAGAACTGGCACTCTATACTCTCTACTTATCCCATTAGGGACTCGGCGTGATGATGTATATAAGTTTTTATGCACTAAAACTTATTTATTGTTAGCCCAAGTGTATGTATAACGATGTTAATATTATAGTAGACGGCACGCCCATGCACAATCCCGCACGCATGCGTATTGCGGTACATCCTGAGTCATTTTGCAAGCGGAGTGCAGCCCTCGTTATCAGTACGCAACCGAAGAGGTATTGGCCCCGCGGTATCGGAGTATCGGGTAATCACTTTCATTACAACCCCGCGCCGGCGGGCGACGCTATCTCACGCAGTCGTTCGCGCGCAGTGAGTGCGCGCAGGCGTTGTGTTACGATGGGAACTCGACTGGCTCGTCGCCACGCGCTGTGAGACTAGGCCGGCCGCAGCCGGGTATGGAGCCCTGCCCGATCACACCCGCCGAGGACCGAGTGGGCGACCAGGTACCTCCTCCTCTACCGCGAGTGCCGTGCAGTGACTCCAGCACCTAGTTCTAGTGCCCTATAGCTACATGTGTCCATCCAGCGCTCCTGAAATGTCATGCCACCCGGTTTGTAAACATCACACGTGTGACATCAATTTACGCGTAATTTTGTATTATTTGCAAGTTTAATTTGAGTTTATTTCCGTTCGGAGACCAGTTACGCTTAATATCTGGCTCTTAACTCGCCGTTTCTATCATTTCTAGTCAACGTTTTTTTTTAATAATTCTGTTGATATGTATCTAAATGGATTTAGTGTACAAACATTTTTGATTGATAAAAACATTCTGCGTTATTTTGACCGACGCCGGTTACAAACCACTATTTACCACCTATATACGTACGATATACGGTACGTATCGTGATTGATAACAGGAATAAACGTAAACGAAATCAGTGCGGAACGTAATACTAATTACAACCAATATTATAATATTTATATTATTATATATTATTATTATATTAAAACATAGTTTAGTGAAAAGTATTTCTAGAACGTGACGGAAACATTAAAAGCAATCAATATTTATATATAGACGATTATATATTATTACGCCTTACCGACATAGAGAAAACGGGTAGCCAGATTTGAATTCTCTATATTGATATGCAAAAGGCACTCAATCGTAACAATAGGAGTTCGAATTTGCAAATTTTACTCGAGTAGCTCACCCAATACGGCTCATGATATTATAAAAATATATAATTATTATTATTTAAATAATAATAAGTATGCGAAGTCGGCAATCTGATGTGACAAAAGCCGGTGCGTGCGACGGGGAATGCGTACAAAAGACATCAACGAATGCCGACGGCAATTGCAGTCGATAGGGAAACCTAATCCCCATAATATTTTCGCATTCTAATTCTATTTAGAATAGTAATTATAAAAAAATTACAACAACCTTTTACATAAAGTTTTTTATAAAATTTATAAAATGTGGGTACTACCTACCCTTTCGGGGACCCTTGTAGGAAGGCGTGAGGATATATTATATTTTACAATAGTTAATTAAAATAAAAGATTAAAATACTAAAGTATCTAAAGCACTTAAGCTCAGGCGAATATCTTTTATTATATAGAATGAAGATAGCGGGGATATTCACAGTAAAGGTAAGTACCTAATATAGTGATGGAAAAGACAATTCAATTAAGCATTCGTTTTTTTTTCTTATTTTAGCTCTTCACATATTCATGAATAAACTAAACTTAATATTCAGATGGCTACTATAAAAAAATATAGAAATTAATGTTAAATTCCTCCTTTACGAGTATGATAGTTGAGTAAATGGCAATACTGACATGTCACCAAAGTTTTAGATGTGTAATTTTATCACACATACATAGAACCGTTGAAATAAATGATTTACAGTTGAAGGTTGCTTTTTACAACTCCAAAATACCGTGAAAACAACAAATAAAAATATTATATGATTTAATCCTGCTAATATAAAAACTATAATATAATAAAAGTGTGTAAATGTTTCATTAACAAAGATAATATAAATGAAAAATAAAATCAAACTCCGATGGGCCGTTCTGACGTGATGGAATAAAAAAATCCTCACGATTTATGCATTTTTTATAAAAGCAGGATGAAAACAGTGTCAAATGTATTTGAACTAAAGGAATCCATGTCATTAATAAAAAAAGCATACATACGTATCATCACGCCGAGTCCCTAACGGGGTAGGCAGACAGTATAGAGCGCCAGTTCTAACTAGACCAAACAAACCTCTTTCGCTTCGTCCTCATTCATCTGTTTCCTAATACATGCTTGTCAGTTTAGAGCACTCTTGTCTATAATAATAATAATTTATTAATATTTATCGAAATTCACAGAGTAATGTAATTGAAGTATGAATATACTGTCTATTATTTTAAATCGCACCAATATTTTTACACTATGTTCTTAAAATAAGTTCTTTGGGTTAAATTTACATTCTCATTAACATAATTCATTGACAGAGTACCATATCTTCAAGCCTTTCCAAGGGTCCTTAGAAAGGGTAAGGGAAAAGGGTAATATTATTTTATAGTTTTTATGTATGAAAGATAAGAACATTTTCATGTAATATTTTATGTGTACCTAAATGGATTATGTTATCCGGAGTACATAGATATTAATATATATTAAGAATAGCATCGAAGAATACATTTAAATAATAAATATTATGTATGAAAAGAAAAATTAATGTAGATGAATCTAAGAGTAGAAGGGTCTAAAAGCCCAGAGTAGAATGTCGTTGGCCTCTGCCTACCTGTGAAGGACTGCGTAATATGCATATCTAGATGCTAGTCTAGACAGACCTTGTGTATTAAAAATTTCACAAAACTCCCATGTCTCACTTAAGCCTCATTCATTTATTTATTTATTCACAATCACATTCACATCCTTATAATACCAATACGATGTTAAAATAAAGAAAAAAATAATATAATTAAATTAATTAATAAATTAATAACATAAAACTTACTTTACAATATTATAACAAAATACAATTTAAAAACTTACTTATTATCAATTGGATTAAAAAAAAAATCTAATTGTTTCTGCGAGTTTTCATGGAAGTTCGTCGTTGAATCTCTTCGTATTGTTTTATTATTAATACGCTTTTATTAGCTTGAGACGTATGTATGTTAGTATGTAACGGAATCTTTGAACATGATTTTAACCCCCTTTAAAACGTCGGATTAGCTCGAAATTTGGCACACTTATTAAGGACCGATGAAAATTCAATATTTTAAACATTTTTCTATTTTTTAGTTGGATTTTCTATAAAAAGTGTATTTTTTTAGTTTTTTAAACTATTATTTATCTTATTTAACACAGACCATCTTTGATAGTTTTCGTCGAGATTACTTATTACTACAAGTATACGTATCTATTGTAGACGAATATAATGACATCATTCTCTTTCGAGGGACAGAATTTGAAACTTGTCAAATATTCAAGTAACAGTTGAGTTATTTTGTTATCTTATTGTAGTTGCATGTATTTTGTTACGTCGTTGTAAATATAGTATATCTAGATGCTAACGATATAGAAGGCGAATGCATCAAAAGAAGGGTGCCGTCACGCATACCTGCCTACCCTTTCTGAGATTTCGTGTGAAGGCGCTAAAATATAACAATAATAATGACAATTTACCTGCGTACAAACATATATAAATGCCCCTAAAGGGGTAGAGAAAATATAGCGCCAGTTCTCTCTAGATTAACAGACCTCTTTGGCTTAATTCACATTCATCATCACACAAGGCTTGTTGTGCCTCTGCCTACCAAGTAGAATCGTGGTACTCCTCTGCCTCTTTTACTACACACTTTTGCGTTGTATATCTGTTTCATCAATCTTTCT
>JACCPG010002979.1:0-30920 GCA_016069955.1 Drepana arcuata | reverse complement strand
GATGGAGTGCAGAATGCCAATATTATTTTAATTATGTTTACAAAAATACATTACAGACACATGTATTTGACACATGACAACACACACTTCGAAATATTTACACACATTTTTTTATCGCGCGGTATTTTATTTAAATATAAAAGTAGACAAATGAACAGTGTAGCCTTGGCGTGATCTGTGATCTGAGATCGACTACTAGACTACCACTAGTTACTTACAATTAAGACACATTTTATTGGTCACGTCGCCTTTTTGTCTTATTATAAATATAAGGCATATTAATTAAATAAGGAGCAAATTCTCAAAATCAAACAAGAGAGCGTAAATGCGGACACAGCGCTAGAAGCCTAGGGATTTGTGGAGCTGACACTACCGAGTGATGTTATCTCGTGTCGATCCCACACAGCTTAGGCGTAGGCATTCATTGTATCTGCATAATTCTCTCGGACTCATCTCCGGATCTCAGTCCGCCGGATGATTACGACGACTTAAAAGGTAAACCATCTGTTAATCGTACTGAGATTCGTTTTATATCGTAACCAACCAGTTGCATGTAGTAACCCGTAGAGTAGTGTTCAAAACTTAGCTCCGTATATATAGAGGTTCGATTAGTTGCCTGCAATACAAATATTGCAAGTTCGACTTCCGACCATGCCAATGAGTTTTTCTGAACATAATTATAGTTTTATCACACAAGATTTACGTGAAAAAAAACATCGAGAGGAAGCCTGCATGAGCAGCATGTTTAGAAGAAATACTAATGCGTATGTATTGTCGTACTTGAGAAACGTCGATGGTCTTGCCGTCTGTTACTTTAAATAATCTCTGGCGAAAAGTGGGTGTGTGGGGTTACTGCAGGCTAGGAAGGCGGGAAGCTATAATAATAATACATAGATCTCGTCAGCTATTGAGTTTCCTTTATTAGTGTTGTGCAACTTTTCGGTAACGAGCTCAAAGCTATTTGAGCCATGTAATGTGTACGGCAATATGAATACAATTAAAAACACCCTGGAATCGTAATTTATCGAAAGTTTCTCAACGTTAAATTTAAAAGAGGGTTTGAAGAATTAAGTGGGTTAGGTCGTAAGGTGACTAAGAGATCACGTCGGCACATTGCTCATTGATGTGAGTTTCGCAACAAGCGTGTATTAATGAGGAAGTGATGTTACATGGAAAAGACGCTAACAAATTATAATTGTTAAAGTTGTTGTATGAATGAAAAGATGAAAAGAAATGTTTGCGAAAAGTCAAGGTAAATAGGCTCTCGTGTGTATCGTGATGTGCAACCTGTACGAATCGTCACATCTGAACATTACATTATATAGCCATCGTAGGCCGCGCGCTACAAAGATACTTGCTACGGCGTAGCACTGTAGTGCGTAGCGTTGATACGCTATGTGTCTCTGGCTGCACTCGTCTAACTAAATAAAGCTTCTCTTATGCTTAAAAGTTTTGAGTACGTTTAATCACCGTTCGGTTAAGTTCCTCGCCAAGGCTGTTCGCCACCAAGGTGACATTAGCTTCCTCAGTGCGCACCGGGAGTACCTTATTAGCTCAGTTGCGGTAACATGTTTACAGTAAACATTTGTGCCGGCCGGGATCACTCGCAAACACAATTGTAAGGACAAACAAAACATTTTTCATTAAAAACCACTCCGCCAGGACCGGCCCGGTAATGGCTCACCCCCCATTCCTTGTACCTGTTGTTTGTATCACAAATCACATTGGACTCTATTTAAACATGCTGGAGGGCAACATTCTGTTTATTTTGGTATTTGCTTTCAACGGTATTTAGCTGACATTAAACTCAATTAAATATCGCGAATGAAAACAACGGATGTGAAGCACGATTGGCGTATGAATGTTCGCCCGGAAATCCGAACTTGTTTTTTGTACGATTTATATTACGTGTACACAGTACGGCATAGGTACAGTACGTGTACACAGTACGGCATAGGTACAGTACGTGTACACAGTACGGCATATGTACAGTTTGATTGAATGTTTCAGTTTTTAATTCATTTGCTGTATGGACACCATTTAATATTCCGGATTAGCTAACAGTTTTTTTTTTTATTTTATGCAGTGTTCATTATACGATACAGTGATTGTTGTGCGTAAAGAATACAAGTATAATCTCGTGAGATAAATTGTGAGCGCACATTTTTCATCGGTATGGTCAGTTGAGCTACATGGCGGTGGTCAATCCCATTATGCCACTGTACAGGCGTCCCGGTCTGTCGTGACACGTGCTACTCACATGAAGATTCTGGAAGCGGTTGGAGGTGCAGAGCGCGCGTACAGACTGCGGGAACCAATTCCAGAAGCGCCGCCAGCAGCTCACGGGCGGGTCGGCGTCGGCGGCGCCCGCGCCTCCCTCGCCGCCGCCCGCCTCCACACCGCCCTCTGCTTTAAACAAAACATTAACATTAACTGTGCACTGTAGCAGATTATATTTAACCCGCCCCCCAAGACACACAGGGATATTAAAAATACATTCTTAATTGTTGTTACACTGAATGACAAACAAAATTAAATAATACACCTGCCACATTTCGAAAAGGGTTTCAATTACTCCAATAAGCGTATTTAGGTAATCGTTCGTACAAGATAGAAAATGTATACCTCCTCGATGGTGATACGTTTTGGTACATTACCCGAGAGAGTCTTTAATACAATAACTCATTTTGTGATATTTGCTGGTCCAAGCGGACTTTAATAATAAAACAAAGAATATTCAAAAACCAGAATGGGAATCCCGCTATGAGCAGACGCTTTACGGCGGCCCTTTACCGTAGAACAATGTACAAAGAGCCATCCGTGCAGAGCCGGCCCTTTGTCCGGCACTGCCAACATGGCTGCCAAGCATTTTTGGCTTTAATGGCGGATGGACCTGTCGTGACGCGGTAACACAATGTTACAAATTCAACCGGAATACATTTTGCTGTAGGCTAAACTACTACGCAAACTATGCTGCGGTATTATTATTGAAATTCTACAATTATTGCGTTCGTTAGCCCTTGGCTTTATTTTACGTAATAATTTGAAAATTTATTATTTTATCAAAGTTTATCAAGCGTTGAAGCCTTCCATGCACCTAAGGTAGCTCGATGGCATTATGATAACAACTTGTATTCCAATAACAAGTTACACCAGCACACAATGTACGTAATTATTTATAACTTTATAAAGTCTGGTGTCCGACCCGACTGGTCCTCTCCCTCACAGAAGAATGCACAATCGACATAAAAAATCCAGATGAGAGGTACTCGCGCATCCAGGGCTGTGACTTTGTTTTTAAATTCATTTTGGAATTGCAATATTGAAAATTATGATAAGCAAATATTACAAGTACTAACTAAGTTACTAATATTATTTTAAATTAATTTAGAGTTTAAAATTTTTTACTTGTTTTACAAGTTTTACAAGGAGACAAGAGGGGAGAGACAAGACAATCCACGATTGCAAGTGGCCTTCACTTCAGAGGTCCTTCTGGCCAAGCTTGGATTATGGAAACTAGGTTTTAAGGTCCCTTTTAGTAACTTAATCATGACGAGCTAAGACACAAGGGAGCGGCTTAACGAGTAGTTGGTAGCATGTAAGGAGGAATCACTGAGCTTGCGAATACTGCCCCAACAATATGCTCCACGGCCCAACAATATGAGCCCTACCCACCACACGGACATGACACAATATTTTCAGACAGTTAATTAGCTGAATTGTCGGTAAGGCGGATGAACTTTATTCCGCTATATATGTATCTCTTAGTATTCAGTGTCGATCACATGTGTTGCTGTTGTATAGAGATGCTGAAAGACCATAAGAGTATCAACCCTGTATAGAATTTACAACCTTGTAAAGAATCAAAAGTCAAATAATATTGCCGACGAAGGCGCACTAAGCTATTCACCGAAGGAGTGATGGGAGGGCTGGGAGGGATGGGAGGTCCAAGCGGAGCAACCGTCGGTGGCCGCAGCGAGCCGACAAGTACCTTGACAATGTGCTCTTGTCGTCTCCTCACCTTCACGCGCCGCCACGGTGTGCCGCGTCCTCCCCCGGGTCCATCCCAAGCTTGATTATTTAACCTCCCTCAAAAAAGAGGCCCTCCATAAGTGGATAATACAATATTTGATTACACGGAATGGCCGCCCTGAAATACTGCCTAAGCGAGTTTTATATCGGAAGCAATATAATGACGCAGAGATGACAACAAAGCACACCGCACTCTGATTGACAACTATTGTTGATAGATTCAACAAACAATGATAATGTGTTGCCCTGCGTGAGTGGCCACCCCGTGAGCAGCCCCCTCGGGCCGATGCCATATTATGACGTAGGTACAGCGCAATCAACGTTTAACAGCGGCCCGACATAAAATTAGGCAAACGAGCCTACCTGTTGTGCTCGAGATGTTCTCGTAAAAAGCGGGTGTAAAATGTTTATCGCACCCAACAGCAGCCAGATGAGGGCGAGGAGGAGCGGGTGAGGCTTTCATTGACTTACCCTAACTGATACAATTATGACAGGTTACTGGCCTCTGCAATAATGCAGCCTCAGGGGGGAGATACAAGGCCTGTCGGATTTATTTTGCTGTTACTATGGTTTCGGGGCTCAGCTCGCATACCGTGCTTGTCTTTATCAATCTATTGGTGAAGATTATGGTATTTTTTTACTTGGGAAGTGCAATTTTTCGCGAGGTCACGACGCCCCACCATCTTAATAAGGTGTTGGCCAAGACTGCAGAGGTGCTACATATTTGCTGTCACGAGAGCTCTGCGTGGATCAATGTAATATGTAATTAATATGCGGCGGCCAGCTAAGTGCAAAGCAAAATGAATGCAAAACTGGATCTTTAATGCTCACAGCATCCTCACAGCTCCCTGTTCACGCGTGCAGGACGTGCGGTAATCCTAGCAAGTGCATGTTAGCTTTATCAAGGAATACTGGGACAACCTGGTAATTTTCCAAATAGTCAATAATAATAATCCCAAAAACCATATTTACAGTGAATGGCCATTATTGCATACAATGTATTATATAGTTCACGGGGTTTTTGCGAATGCGCAAACTTTTCAATTCGAATGGGGTGTCTAATTTCCGCGAATTGGACAAGTGTTAATAACAAATACGTAAATAAGTTGAATCCTGTACTGTATTTATATACTTTATAGTTACGGCAGAGAGCAGACTTGCTGCCGGTTAGTGGGGGAGGCGACTCAGTTTGGCCTGCTCAGTATCCCAAACGAAGAATTACCATAATATAAGCAAGGGCGAGAAGATTTCGCATTTTGAATTATTAGAAAGTGTGTCTTATGCGGCGAGTCATACATGGATCTAGTCATCTTAATGATCATCGCTAAGTGCGAATATTGATATCTCCGACAGATTAGAGTGCTACTGAGCAGGTTTTCAGGCCAACATGAATAGCCAAATGAGGCCGGCTCCCGTCGCGCGCCGCTGCACATTGCTGCCAATCCCCGCGGTCTCTGCTCGCGGCGGCGCCTCGGCGAGAACAAAGGCAGCAATCACGAGCCCGCTGCACCCAATTATTGAAAGCATGCGAATTTCTGCTCAACGCTTCGATATTGCCGTGAAAGTCATAAACTTCCTACCATATTCTGCACCGAATTACATAATAAATACCTCCATTCATAACGTAATATCAAGAATCCGGAAAGTCAACCTTGATTACGACATGAAAATTAAATCAAAGCACCGATTTAAAAGGAAGCATCTCCCAATTTTTAAAGGGCTCGGCGTCGAAAAGGTCTATTATCTGTATATATCTTCACGCCATAGCACAAACGTATATAATATATCCTCACGCCTTCCAATAAGGGTCCCCGTAGGGGTAGGCAGAGGTTTATAGGCAGTACCCACATGCCCACTTACCACATGAGATATCATGTGTCAGGTGCCAACGTGACAGATGGGTGACAGATGACAGCCGTTACTCAAGCATGAGTATGCATACGCCTTTGAATTGCTTTTCAGACGTATGCAGATTTCCTCTCGATGTTCTCCGTCACCGTAAAGATCTTGGTGTGACTAATCACTGTATTTAAGTTTAGAAAAACCCATGTTGGAGTCGAATAGTTGCAACACTTACTCAGTGTTGCAAGCAACTACTCAAACCATTTGAATATATAACCATACTATATACGATATATTATGATATACGATAGGATTAACTTTTCCATTAGAAGGTTACAAATAACATGAGACTGGAGGTAATTTTTGAATAATACCTATTTTATATATTATCTATAGACAACAATAAATATATATATCATGATACCGAGTACCTCAAGGTGTGATATATATAACGTATTTATATATTAAGCAAGTAAGTGTCTGAAGTGGCCAAAGGAGCCAGTGCGAGATTTATATGATATATTGACGGTCCTTGCTAATACGATAATATGATCCCGATTGTTCCATTATGGGAGAACACTTAGATGGGAATATTTGCTTTGTAAAGGCATTAGTCGTAGTCGCTAGGAAATAGAAGCTTCAATATCAACAATAGCTTTATGACAATAGCAGAGCATAGACTTAGACCTTCTCCAGAGGAGCCTAATCCTGCTCGGCCAGCGCCCCAGACGCCTCAGTCGCAAGTCGCCGGGCAGCAACACAACGCTTCCCTGAGATAAGTTACTTAAGGACTTAGCTCACTGCCATAAATGTTATTATACGTTGACAGAGAATCGAGAAATGATTGTATCGGTCGTAAGCGAACAGGAGGGACTTACGGCTTCAGGTTAGACTGCACAAAACCTGCATAATCTCTCGTATATTCTAAAATAAAATTTCCTTTTCAGCTCGGAACGGAAATGAATCGGCTTGCATCCTCAAGTACCAATATTCCGAATGATAATCGTAGGACGTTGACGTCAGTAGTCTTGCGATTTACGAAGGCAAGTGCCTACTCGTAACTGAATCAAATTTCAAACCTCTTGATGCAGCCCTCTTCAACATTGGATGACCGCATACAAATTGCAATAAGCCGAAGCGAAGTTCGTTCACCATCATGTAATACAGCCGTCGTTCTTCAAAGTCTTCACGAGTATTGTTCACTCATAAATGTTTGAGACCTTTGTTTGATCAATGCATTGTGCTAATCTACATTGAGCTAATGTACTATAGTGTGCTCATTGTGGTATGGATTGCATAAGCAGTCGTTAACTGACTGTACGATTGCCTTAGACACAATTATGTGACCTACGTTGTTCTACGGGCCTACGTTGTTCCCCCACACTTGGGTACTATTGCTGTAATGAAAAAATATTGTTATTGTATATGCCTAATGATTTGAAAAGAGTAACCATGGAGTTTCTTGCCGGTTCTTCTCCACGGAAGCGACCAACTCGAACCGTGCTTCTTCTTTTTCGACGTTTTATAAGTGCCCACCTGGGCCTATGTGAAATAAAAATATTTTTATTTGATTTGATTTGACAGAGGCTTCGATACCGGGTGTTTCTCATTATCATATCCATTAAACATGGATTACTTGTATAGAAGCCACAAACTAATATAAAACTAATATCAAGACAAACTGGAAAATATAACGATATTTTCTTTAATGAATTGGTAGGAACGTGTTTCCTTCTTTCATCCCGCTGCGGTTTTGTTCAGTTGCAATTTCAGGAGCTCCAACCGCTTGGTGAGCTGTTATTAAACTAGTAGTCCAGCCCAGCTTCGCCCGGGTGAAAAAGTAAAATTTCGTGAAACACGATCGCAGCGCCACCTATCGGGTCCAATTGTGATGTAAGCCATTTTATTTTTCAAGATGGATCAAACTGCACACGGTGTGCAAATTTGATTGAAATCGGTTGTTGTTTAGGAGCCCATCGCGGACTTGCGATAAAAATTGCCATAAAAAAGATTATAGTGAGTCAATCTTAAAAGATATACATATGCTTTCGCGGACTTTTTTTTAAAGAGGAACAATTCCCTCATACATGATATTTTCGTAACTTAAACCGTTTACGCAGCGGAAGCTCATAATTTTGTCCCGTTCTTGCAACATTCTTCACGTATGCTTCGCTCCTATTAGTTGTAGCGTGATGTTATATAGCCTAAGCCTTCCTAGAGAAATGGACCAAACCAGTAGTTCCTGAGATTAGCGCGTTCAAATAAACAAACAAACAAACTCTTCAGCTTTATAATATTAGTATAGATATGTCGTGCCGACTATAAATTCTACACGTACGTATATATTACACTTGATTTTTAGTTACAGGAAATCTAAGTCCCAGACCACTTCGGCAACGAACATTTTTAAATAAATCGTTTTCAGGGTACGTTCTTGCGTACTGAAACAATTTGTTTCGTTGTGTCTGTGGCGAAAAGCTGCAAAAATGTATGTGCAATTGCTTACATACTCGTATAACCCGCGGCGAATATATTTAGGCCAAAATACATCGCTAAAGACGCGTTGTAGGTTATCATAGGCTTGCAAAGTTTTCATCTTTATAGTGTGAATGACTTAAATATTTAAAGATTTTCATGACGGATGGCGAACTAATCTTAAAATATAGATCTTATGTACTTCTGACAAAAGGTCCAAAAGAAAATGATCAAAGAAATGGACGTGCACACATACATTTCAAAATTGACGTAAAGGATTTGGATGCTATTACTTCTAGTGTAGACATACAAGTTTTAATCTGCACATTATTTGTATATAATTATTGCTGGTATGTATCCGGGGCGATTAAACTATATAGGCTCCAACATGAATTCGATTGCTGTTGTACAATGTACAAATGTACTTTCTGTACATAATATGTACATAGACACACTGTAAAATACCAAAGATGAACAGCCTTCAGCACAAAATGGCGGCGGCACTTCCTCGTGTCATGTTGGACCTTCTCATTCAGCCATGCTATAACCGGATGGGGTGAGACGGGCGTGACATCCGGTGTAGAAGCCGTTGCCAACCTCTAGAGAAGTTAACATTATTTAACATTTGGGAACGGCTTCATGCGGCACGTTAATAATAATGCCTTTACAGGTCAGTGGTCAGTGTCAAGCTAATTTCAAGCTTACGGCCTGCTTGGTGATGATGAATAATGAATAATCGAATAATCACCGAAGGACCTGATAATATTTTGCGTACAGGGACGCATAGGTTCCCTTTCAGAGAGGGGGGGGTAGGTACTACCCACGCACCCAGCCAGATATTTTCTTATTTTTATACCACTTGAGTGGCAAACAAGCATGCGGTCCGCCTGATGGTAAGCGGATACCGCCGTCTATGGACGCTTGCATCACCAGGGGTATCACTCGCGCGTTGCCGACCCTGCAGGAACTTTTCACACCCTTCTTGAAGAACTCCATGCTGTACCCTCCAGGGAAAACCTCAACGGGGAGCTCATTCCACAGTCTGAGCGTTCGCGGAAGAAATTTTAGGTGCCAACGTGACAGATGGCGAATCCATGGCTATTACTCAAGCACACTATAAATGCTTTGAATTTCTACTCAAACGCATGCATGTTTCCTCTCGATATTTTCCTATACCGTAAGCTCGTTGTATGGCTGATCACTGTAACTTAAATTCAGAAAATCTCATTGGTACAGTTAGGATTCGTGTGTACAATTATATTTCGGCCCAAGTGGGGCTGATAATGTTAATGTTGTTAGAACAAGAATATTGCTCATTCTCCAATGCATACACTATGTTGTAAGTCTCTCGTCGGCTCTATAATTTGGATGGTATAATATAACATAGTATCATATACATATATTAGAGTGATCATTATAATGATGATGAGTATGAGTGTATCGATACCACCCTAGCTATATTATCTTATACTCGTATAGTATACAATTCCAGAACAACGGCATTGTCATCTTGCGAAGCTGTAAACTATGCCTGGAACAGCTTGCCTCTGACAGCCAACAGACACAGATGGAATTATTATAGGAACTAAATCCATGCGCACTTTAAATGCTTTAGTTAGACTAGACCTAGAAATCTTAAGAACTACCGTGCTCTGTTCTCTTTGATTCGATTAGGTAAACGGCGTGAGGATGTCAGTATACTTATTAATGGGTGTCATAATACTTTAGTGCCAAATTAATAGATTCAGTATCTGCCTAGGTATCTAAAATTATCTATATAGGTAATATCATTTGTCAGCTATGACGTCGTGCTGGACGTTAACGTATTAAGTTAAAGCTGATTGAGATGATCGCCAATCATAGGAGCAAATGGAATTAGCTAGCTCAGGAGTCCTCGCGATCAGGTTCGTTAGTGCGCTGCTTGCTTGCCGCTTGATTGCTGGAGTACTTCATTGCCATTTACTGGACGGAAGGAAATTGGAATAGAGGCTATATGGATAACTGATTAAGCAATCTATCAAACACCTGCGATTATGGTCTATATTACGGTCTAATAGATACTAGATTTAGCTTAGCTAAAGTCAGTAAATTTCAGCCTTGATTTTATGTCTTGATGTGATGACATTTTGATTAATATTGCTATTGCGTTCATTGTATGCACAAGTGTGTATATTATGAGCCTTGTTGCTGCCCATTAATTAGTAGATGCTTATCAAACATCTTCCCTTTGAGCTACTTTTTGGCTCTCGTCGGAAGGATATTCTCAAACCTAAATAAATATAAGTATTTTATCGCGGAGTGTATTCAAATTATTCTCATTTTCAATGTGCAATACGTGTCTGCCAGTAAATTAAGCTGACAGCTTAATCGAGTGCATTGCTGTACGAGAATATTGCATATCGTTCCGTATCAATACATAACGGAATAATATTTATCAAAACCATATATTATTTCAGTCGGAATGAAGGTAACCATACGTATGATACGACAAACAAAACGATGAACGGAAACCAGCCCCTACCTACTATATTGTCAGATAAAAGTGTGTACATTACAATGGTGCATCGGTTCTATTAAATATGCAAGACAATTCGCATCATTGGAATATTGTATGTTGATATAGGCAATGTGTGGTTGTGTCTCGTACTTGCGTAGTGGTAGAGACGAACATACGAAAGATTCCTGTAAGGTTGGCACTGCGTGTATACCCCTGGTGTTGCAAACGTCCATAGACGGCGGTAATCAGTTACCATCAGGCGGACCTTTTTTGCCACCCGTGTGGTAAAAAAAATTGTGCTCGAGGGACGGCGAGGAACCAGCTATTTGTCACGTTGCCGTCTCCATGTGCATATTTACCCCTTTGTGGGATATTTATGGACGAGGACGTGTTATTCAAATTTGACTGCAATTTCACTTACATTGGATATCTATGACTGAGGTGATCATGGTGCATAGAGATATTGTAATCGCTAATGTTTAATAGGGTTAAATACCGACGCCACATTACTCACCCCGCATAAGCGTGCCAGCGGGTGCAGCACAGGACACTTCCGGCACGGCCAGGGATACTGTACAATTGTCACTTAATTTATGACCACTGGTCCATTGACTTCACATATGCATCGATCTGCTCAGAAAGCAGTATATAACACTTCGAAATATACTCAAAAACTATATAATTACTCTCACGTACACCACAATACGAAAACAAATGAAAATAGTAATGTTTGTTTAATAGTACAACATGAGAATGGTTTGTTGCCAGCAGCGAGTCCCCGCAGCGCGCGACTCGCTGCTTCACCTCACTTCACAACACACCATAAGTCTGCGCTCACTTGAGTTACACGAGATTCCGAATGTATTTCTACTGCGACTTCTATTTACATTACAAACATAGACACGTCATGTTTCCATTGAAAATAAGTTTTCTTTCAAATACAAAATAATATTTAGATTTATTGAAAACCGACGTGTTTGTTTACGAGAGCAATCTGTATTTAACATCTAAATCTTCTTTGTTGTTGGGTATTAGTGAAGTAAAACTATTTAAAGCAAGATCGGCGATAGCGCTGACGTGGGACTAGCAGCGCACAATTGCAATACGAAGCGATTGTCCGGGGCAGGGCTGCCCGGGCGATGCTATTGTCCCGTACAACACCCCACTCCCGTCACAAGGGTGAGCAGCTCCTTGATGGAGACACCAAATACAGAAGCAGCCATAGAATGTGGTCGTATACGGAAACAACACGTTCGTTGTTAGTTACTACGGACGTATCGACTACGACCCGGAATACGTCCAACGGTATTCGATTCACTTTGTATAATGTAAACATTATTTCCAAATGGTAGTATATTGCATAGCCGCTCGTCTAATAAAACGTGCAAGTTATTTCGGGTGACGGGAATAGAATCGAGCCGTGCTAATATGTGCTTACCAAATTCCGTTGTAATATCCGGCCATAGAGAGCGTTCAAAGTTATGCGGAGGCACGGAGGCAGCGGGCACATACACACTGAACTAACACCACACGGAGCCTTTTTTCGCACTCAACGTTATCATTTACTATGGATAACAACGAGCACACACATATTGAGAGCGTGCTCCGGGACCAAGGTGTAGCCATACAACGGCTATTACGCCGAAAGAAATCGTACACACACATAATAATAATAATACTTGATATAACAAGTAAAACAACACAATATACGTAAGAAGAGATATCATTCAATAAAAATATATCTCCAAGCTTAGCCAATGAAGAGGCAGTCCGTACGATTGAACTCGAGACCCGTCGGATCATTAGAGTGAGATTGTGTTACATCAACCGTTGTTGGTTGAGCTCAAGACGCACCCTTTACTACGTTCCTATTAATATGCCATGGTAGCGGGCAGGTTTGAGCAGTCGCCAAAGCGCAAAGATTGCTAATTCGAATTTCGATTCATCCCGACTATACCAATAAAGTGTTTTTCTGGACTTATGTCCAGTGAATTATCATACCACGAGCTTTATGGTTGAGGAAAATATCTAGAGCATACCCGCGTATGTTTGACATTCCATATTAGTCGTGCTTGAGGAACCGCGACATACATTATCTCCGGTGACAAAGAGAGTGTTGTTATATCTCTGCCTACCCCTTCGGGAAGGCGTGAAGGTGTTACTAAGAATCAATTTCGTCCAAACATACTCAGCAAGCTGTGTGAGTGCGACCCCCAAAATGTGTCGAAAACCAAGTAAATATAAAGTTATATTGGATCTTAGGGGAAGGAATAAAACGAGTAATTTACTGAAATATTCCAAGTGTTTACGCTTGGGCTTGGACAAGAGCGGGACGACCTTTTCCTTAAGAGTAGCGTCTGACTGACAGTTCATGAAACACGCCCCATTAACTTGTATACATACTACTTAGTATAAACAAAAATATTACTGCTTTGTTTTTAAGCTATTGTAAGTATTGACCAGATGATCCAGAAATGTAATAAATTGATCCTAATCCCGTGCCACCCTTGATCTCACACAACAAACATCCTTTAATAATTTAAAGTTTTAAATAATTAATACCAAAGGTTTAGTTAATTTTGTGGAGATCTATTAAAATCCTAAAGAAGTTAATGTGGTGTAATCTAATGCTCTTATGGATTTCAAACATAGATTACACAATAAAGACAATACAATTATTATTATGTAGTATGCTGTCGCAGATATTAGATGTGAGTGAATTAATGATGAATGACATGAATCGTAAAAACATTTCCATTCCAATCATTTGCTCAAACAGAAACACTTTTAAAAAGGGTAGCTACTAGCTAAGTAGTACTTTGTACATATGCAAAGATAATTGTGTAACTATCGCGACGATTCGTTTATCCATTAGCACTCAATCTAATCCCGCTCTTGATCCTCTTGGTCTTCCGCCCGGTTACTACACTTCCCGGGATAAATGTAAGGGATTGCGATATGGCTGCCAATCGCACTAAAGCAATTAAGGTATGGTAGAGTGAAAACGAGAGTGGAATACAATTAGATCATTAAATAGGTGCCGCTGACGTTTCCGTCCGAGCTTGTTACAGGCATTAGCGCAGCGCAGAGCTATGCTCGTGCAGACACGGCTTAATGATATTCTCATCCACTTATGTGTGGAGCTGGCGGCTGGCGGCTGGCAGCTGGCTGTTTACAGCTAGATGGAAAATATGTGGTCTTGTAAAGGTATTAAGGCGACCGAAGGTATTCACGTCCCGTGACTTGATACGTGATATCAAATGCCTTTAAGAGCACAACTGAATCTCCTGTTCGAATTCAGAGTTCTTCGAATGGAGCAGCATCTTCCACTTTAAAAAATCATCGCTAGATAACTCAGAGTTCAAACAATTTTGTACTCCAAACGTGGGAAAATTGTCCAGAATTCCACAAGACAAAAGTGAAGACACATTCTCGTCTTATGGTGCTAGTACAGCTACTCCACCCAAAAGCGGATGAACCATTTAGTTGTACAACATAGAAGTAATGTGTTGTAAAGAAAATCTCCAGCAGAGTGCGAAGAGATGCCGTCTACTCAAAGTGTATCAATCGGGGAGCCGGCCGGGTGTGCTCGGGGCGACCTTACGATTCATTTAATGGACAAATTGCTTCGGAGTTATACTTTACTGGGCACGTTAATATTTTACAGTTTCCCGGTAGACGTCTCTTGAATGGTACTCGTTGGGGCCTTTTGTAGATTGATATCAAATGAATAATTTGTGCAAATGGCTTTGTGAATACAAGGCAAATGATTGTGGGTCAGGCATCTACGCACTTAGATACGAGGGAGATGAAGTGTGTTTAATTTTAATAATTAATAATCGAGGTTCTATCTTTGTTCTACTCCACTGAAACTTGCGGGCAACACGCACGCCACAGATATTACAAGCTGTGAATAGTTCATAAACAATAAAATTTTACACTGTTTAAGAATATATTCCAACCAATATGTAATTAGGTTATTCAGCAGTAAAACACAGATATTGATCTGTGCGAGGCAAGGCCGAGCGGATATGAAGTATTTCAAATTCAAAGTATTGAAAACTTGGGCTGATAAGCTTTGTTGTAACTATCGTACAAGTTCCAATCGTAAGTTGAGTGCGGGGGAAGTACAGTATTGTTCGCTCAACTATATTGAGGATAACGGCAGACGATGGCGCTGTGTGTGCAGTGTCGAGTGCGGGACTTACTCCGGATTAGTTGATCGGCCGCTTCTAATTTGCTGAACGAGAACTACGAGTAGTTCGCAGGACATGAACGAAGTTAGCTTACGATATGGATAACTTGAGGCCTTCTATCATACTAATTACAATTTGTATGCTGACAAAAGCTCGCCTCATCCATGACACCTGACCTATTGAATAACGAGTACCTCCGCGCACCAAGGCAGACAAAAGTCACGAGTGAATATTGCCACTCTACGGCAAACACTCAGTCGTCTACATGAAATAAAATGCAATTTAATGACTGTAGTACTAAAGGTAATATAGCTTGGGCAGTTTCACACACACACTTTGACCTCGGCGACGATATATATGCGTAGCTAAAGAAATATGTACACAAATGCATAGAATATCTAGGATTTTCAAGCAATACTGTTCGTCAAATACTTGATCTATTAGCGGATGCTCGTCCTCTCGGCTATCTGGTCGTCAATATATGACGGGAAGCCTCGGTATTATTTATTGAGGAAGGGGGTAACAGTCATTTTTAGATCTGTGAAGCTTTTAGCGTCCCACTTAAGAGTTATTATAATATCATTAGAAAACATTTCAGCTCTCTATAAATAAGGAACAGGTTATTTCATACCAAGAATATGCAAACTAGGTAGCACTTTCCTCTCGATTTCAACGTTTCTAACGGGAAAGGAAAACGAATTTGAACAAGAAAACAGGTGGAAAACCGGGAATTATTACACCTTCTATGTATACGTAATTAGCGACTATGATTGGTGGTAGTCGGTAAAAATGACCATTTATTAATGAACCAACATTTGCGCTTCACGCGATCGCATAGTCGGTTTGTTCCATACGAAATTGCTTCAGACGAAGTGAATAGCAGATTGAATGTAACCTACATACATACACTAGTATATGTTCCCAGTAAAGAAAAGGCAAAGCCCATACAAGGAAAATCTCAATTAGGATTATGTACTAGACGGGCCGAACGCTGGCCTGGGCTTCCTCTTCATTATTACAAATACATGAAATTTCATTTGGTATCAATTGTATGGCAAGCCCTACTGGAGGTAGGCACTTTATAAACCTAACTCGTTTTCAATCACAGCTCGGTGGATGCCTGCCTTTCATGCTAATAATAAAAGGTCAGAATTATACAACCCTTAAAAGATTGTGACTAATTAAAATAATCGGCTATACAATATTCTATACATACATATAATAATATAATTTGATTTGTGGTCGAGCCCCGCACTGTTCAGACTTAAGTCACACCGGATGAGGCAGCCTAGCACACGATGCATAGCCAAGTGGTAGGTATCCTTGTTATAATATTTATTATAAAATTACGAGGTTGCAAAGATTTTCATCAAACTTTGTTCGTACGATAAAGTCTCCTTAACAGAATCTTGCTCAAACTCGAAGCCATTTACAGGCGAATAAATTTGCAAACAAACTTTGTTCAGCATAGCTCCAAACTGGGGATAGGTGAGAGCGATGCATAAATATATATTTGTTCGTTACGAGGGTTTATTCCGTTGTGAAGGTCTACTCGTCAAAGGACAGTACACAGTCCTTTGAAAGTTTACAACACAGGTCAGACAGCTAATACCGCTGTTAATAATATCTGTTACTGGCGGGGCTGGTTAGCTGGTAGCGAACGGAAAATACAATTTTCATACTTGATGTACATATTCATATTTTAATTTTAATATGTAGTTATAAACAGAGCCGTAGTGGCCGATGGTTCGAGTGGCTGCCTGCAACACAAAAACTGCAAGTTCGAATCCTGACTATATGATATAAGAACAGTGTTTAGTTACAGCACGAGCTTTACAGTAAAAGTAAGCATTGAGAGGAAACCCGCATATGTTGGAGTAGAAAGAAGAAATTCAAAGGCGTATGTATTAGTCGTGCTTGAGTAACGGCGTATCTCTGGCAGAAAGTAGGTGTGTGAGTACTACCTATACACCTGGCGATGGCGTGAAGATATACATATATAAATATTATATAGTAAATAAAGAAACCGATGCATGGGGATGCAGCGAAAGAGGCCAGTAAGTTTAGATTTAGCCGTGTAGTAGCCCGTGAGGGACTCGGGGTGATGTTATTAAGTATGTATTAATTGAGATGACGCCGGATACAGAGGAGCGTCGGAGAAGTGTTATAACACTCTCCGGTGAATAAGCGATACGGACAGCATCATGTCAGTGTTTTATCATTAAAAGTCACTTAAATGCCTCCGATATAGCATATAGTTAATAATGATTATTTTCAATAATAATAATTAACTATAAAAGGTCAATTATTACCTACACCGGTTGGTTCCATCGGAAACAGTTTTATTTTATAGTCGGATAAGTGGAGGATTCATAATGCAAAACCGTTTATAATCATTTTGTGAAGCTCTGAAAATTGCGGAGCGATCTCTTTGCAACTTTTTAAGACGGGGAGTGCTAGTGAAGTGGTAATTAAAATCCCCAGCAGCAGGAACAGGCGTGAGGTGGTGGGCTCGTGGCAGACGCTTCGCTGGCGGACGCTACGCTGGACATTCTGGGCACCTCGTATAAAATGTGGCTCAATACAGCCCAGTTTCCAACTGTCACCGGCACTTTTTTTTTACATTTTAGTTGAATGTAAGGGGCACAGAAAACATTTACTTTACAAACTTCCTGGTGTTTTTTACCGACTTCAAAAAAAAAGGAGCAGCTTAATACTAATGTTATAAGTATATTGGTCGCTATCCTTGGCTCAAGTTGAATTTCATTAGTTTATGTTTTATGAAGAGACTGATGAATGTGGACGAAGCGAAAGAGGTATGTAAGTCTAGAGAGAACTGACGCTCTATACTCTCTGCCTACCCCGTTAGGGACTTGGCGTGACGATATGTATATGTATGTATGTATGTTTTATGAAGTCTGTCTCATTTTTCCTTAGATATAATATACTGTATCTACAATTGCATTATACAATTAGTGAAATACCGCGCTGGCAACTGCGAGAGACTAAAAGCTAGTTGGTCAAAGGAATATGATGCAGTTTCGATATGTCCCGGACCGAACGGAGGTACACGTTATCTGCGATGCTTTGAGATTATGTGCGACGGCGAGCGCTGTATTAATATTAAACTGTCGCATGGGTGATACAAGGGATTGCATCCGGATTACCTTGCAGCAACCGAGGGGAAATAATGGAAGCTGGCTGCTGTTTGCATTTTATCTTTTATTAGATTTTCTTTCACTGGCGAGTGCACTTAGCTGCACAATGATACCTAATGCTTCGTTTGACAGTGCTTTTGATATGGAGTTTGATACGCCTTTAGTACCTAAGCGGGTAACGATGTTTGCTATCCTACTCATAAATCTCACGCCTTCCCATAGGGGTCCCCGAAGGGTAGGCAGAAGTGTATAAGAAGTGCCTATCACCTACTCTCCGTCAGAGATATGTTTTAGTGCCAATGTGACACATGACACAAGATAAAAAAATAGTTTTTATACTCTACACAGTACACGTATAAGTTTATTTTTTAGTTTATTTGTTTAGTTCGTTACGCCTCGGTAAAAAGTAATTCAACTTCGCATGTATTTATTTTTATTAGCTGTTTTCATTGCGCGCTATTGGAGCCTATTGGAGCATATGTCCTATTTATCCAGTATCAATCGCGTACAGTCACCAAGACCTTCCTCAGCATATATAATTGTAATGTAGGTAATACATGTAAGTTAGCATGATGTTGATATATAATCAGTGAGTAATAGCTTCAAGCAATATGCGACGTGTGCATTGACAGAAGACGGGTATCAATTGACTGGGAGCTGTAGGCGGTGTCGAGGCCTATAAGAGGATTCACGATCCCCGTGTGCTGCATAAAGGCCCGGTTAGGCTCCGTAGCGCCACAATACATGGAACGTATATTGAATAGCCTAATGTGCAGTGCAGGGGCATTGTATCCAACCAACTAGATGCCTATCTCGTTACTAAACTCTGACGTTCCCACTCGGCCTGCCGTCTTCGAGCTCAATTTACTAACAATATTTGCGGGTCAACAATGTATGTATCTTGATAGATACATACATACATTGTTTATCTTCATCTCATCATCTTGACTTGCGACTCGAGACAATGCTAGATTAGCAACTAATTGTAGGAAGAAAAGGCGTGATTGGATCGACAGCTTAAAATCTATTGGACAACGAGTAAACAACGATAAGCCGGACTTAAAGCGATTATTGTCTCTGCGTGCGAAGGCAAAGTCCGTTTCAATTTTGGATTTGAGCTGATATTTGTAATGAGTAAGAGTAATTTCAACTAAGGATTAGTTATTCTATGTATTTATGTGTACCTATATACTCTCTAATAATACATGGGTAGGTACATTATGGTTATCGTCGTTTATTTTCCATGAACAAGCTTTCCTTTGTGAGACACTTGCGAATTTGTGTGGAATTGTGTTCAATATTCAAATATATTACATTTACAAGGTACAGACAACCATTTACAAGAGCCAAGCATCAAATCCGATCGCGCTCAGAGACCATAACCACATATCCCGGCCGGGAGCCCGCCTTCAACTAACCTGATCAAAAGATCCGAAGCATTACATGTCACGTTACTTTAACGCGGCTCATAAAACTCGTGACACGCTCGTTATTAGGTGCCTTCGGAATATTTACGGCCCCATCCCCTGCGAGCGAGGGGCGAGGATACCAGTATACCGCGCATAACACTCATTCTTTTGATTACCATCTTTGCAAAGCTATTATACAACATCTGAGTGTACTTCTATAAAAATGAGGCTGATGGCATTATATGTCTATTCTGTAAAAAAACAGGTAGCCCTAGAGTGCCGGTTGTGTCGGTACCTTTTGTGTGGGCACAGTCGCGAAAATACGACTAGAAAATATATTCATGAACAATTTAACGAGACCGAAAAACGTCTGGTAATAAAAATGTTAAAAATATGTACGGTACTTGGACCCAGTGGAATGGGTGGGAAATTGGATATCATTTTCAAATGTTATTCGAAATGAATTATGCTTTTCTTCTGCTTCCCGTGGGGTGCGCTCTACTTGTATATTGTACTATGATTTACATCTGGGCGCAATCAAATGGTTGTAAGATGCCTTGCTCCTGGAATTCATCGAAGAAGGTAGTAATATAAATTTCTTACAATAGTTTTGGATAAGCACTATAATTGGAAAGCACATATAAATAACGTTGCTCCTAAATAAATAGGTTCTTATATGCTCTCCGAAAATAGCGTTAAGTTTCCTCTCAAGCAATTGCGATTACTGCATACGTCATAGTTACGTTAGTTCTGTTTTACGATACAGATGAATACTATGAGGGAATTCGACAGATATGGATAGAGCACTCATTGCGCAAAAACGTGTATATAAGGGCAATTTGTGGTGTAGGCCCCTTGGACTCATGTAGGCCATTGACACTAGCTTCACTATATATCTGGGAAATTTGGGTGTTTATACAAAAACACTATAATCAATTCATTAAGGCAAATAAAATATACACAAAAAGTATGGATCGCGGGATAAAGTTAGTTAGGAGGTATATAAATAACTACGGTGAAATTCTCATGCCGATATTATGTGGCCGAGTGCGCGATTCAATCATTAGGTGCCACTGAAACATTTCCGCTTCCACATTATAATGCGTGAGGCATTCACTTATATAATTGCGCTCTGCGCCTTCAGCTTCGGTGTTAAAATTTCGTACATAATATGATTATAGCAAGATGATACGTAGACCATATGTTATTTCATAGAATTAATAATTAACGAGTTTTTCGCGTTCAAACAAAAAACGAGCAAACTCCATCTCTTTATAAAATCAGTACAGTACACATGAACGAACGCCAAGCTATACAGTATACATGTTTATGTAATATATTTCCATTCAACGATTCTGTACTGTAGGTACTATGCCAATATCTTTTACGCAACATTCATCAAAACTTTTGGTTCTACAACCTTTTTACTTCTCAAATTAACGTAATTGAATATTTGGTTATTATCCTTAAAGTTCAAAGTGATGATGGATCTATACAAACATATAATCATGTCAGGTCCCTCGCGGGGTAGGCAGAGAACAATGGGAAAGCTCTCAAATTTTTCGCTCAAATTCAGAGGACATGTCTCTCTGATAGTAGAGGGCACGAGCTGGCCCTCCCTCAGGCGATCCCTTCATGACTGAAAATAGATCAGAAGTAATATTAGATGAAGGTATTATTACTTCAATAAAACCTTCCCAGTAGTTATTTACAATCCAAACCTTTGAACTCCTAATAAGATTATTAAATAGTACACTCGGCTGCTTGAAGCAGAGGGAAGCTGCGTCTGTTTCTCGAGTTTTCATTCATCTCTTGAAATTTCATCGTAATATTCTTGAGACAAAAGGTTGTGGTGCTTTGACCGAGCTATTCACTATTCAGAAGCTTTTCAATATAACGGCAGCCATTGACGGATTGCGGCACAAACGGGAGAGCAGGACCAATATTCGTTATTGGATCCTTAATGTAACTGCACTGTGATGCTAATGTACCTGCAATGTAAATACGTCGTGGTGATACAAATTGTATCTTAACGACTTCTACATCGGGTAGGTAGCTTTCTTAGCCAGAGATATGTAGGTGCCAGCGTGATAGATGGCGAGGCCATCTTATCCACGTCTTATCCAACCGTAGATGCGCTATATATCTGTCTTTGAATTTTTTCGCATACGTATGCAGATTTCCTCTTGATGTTTTGCTACACCGTATGTACGTGTGTACTAATGTATTCCTTTGTATATTTATTGACACAAACAAGTTAATACATAGTGCAGTCAATCAATTATGCAAGAACAATTACAGGTAATGAGTAGATCATTAAGATGCATGGCGTGCACCAGCCATTGTAACTCCATCACGCTACTAGTGTAAAAACTGGTCTCGGCCTCCCGGTACCCAGGGATGTGAACAGCTGAGCTGATGTCATTGCTTTAGGGTCTAAATGTGTAACTTGTTAGTTGTGGTTACTTAGCATTGCGGGGCCGGAACAATATTGTTGTTGGTAACTGTTCGCTACTCACGACTCATTATGTCTTGGGCTAAGAATAATAACATTAAAATATCGTTGGCCGAGTGGTCCAAGTAGTTGCCTGCAACACAAAGATTGAAAGTTGGAATACTGAGTGTATTAATGAGTTTTTTTAACTTAAGTACAGTGAATAGTCACATCACGAGCTTTACGGGGAAGGAAAATAACGAGAGGAAACCTGCATGCATACCCGAAGAAATTTAAAGGCGTATGTATAGTCGTATTTGAGTAGCGGCTATGGTCTCGCTATCTGTGTCACGTTAACACCTAAAATTTATATCTGGCGTAAGGTGGACCTTTGCCTACCCTTGAGGGAAGGTGTGAAGATGTCAAGATTACTCGAAACTGGTGAGCACGTGTGAAGAGACTGATGAATATGTGTAAAGCGATAGAAGCCTGTATCTCTAGCTGGAGGGAACTAGCACTCAGCCTACCCTGTGGGGGACTTGTATTCGTATTTAGGATCATAACGAGCTTCAATTAATATTTTCGTTCAATTTGTCATCTCCTCAATAGTAGTGATATCTTAGTGCATTTTTTTTACAATTCGAATCTTCAAAATGTAGATAAAAGTATTTCATCTCAATTAAGATATTTACCAGCACCCGGAATGCTGCGAGCGACCTTCCACGAATCCGCCTGTACACTTCAGCCGGAGCCAATTAGCATTTCAAATATTTTCCATTTGATCGAGATCGTTCCGATGCTACATTACTAAGGCTATCTATGGCTGTATTTTTCTTCGGAGAATTTAAAAACATGTTTTGCGGTCGAAAATATTTTAACAATAGAAACGACGCTTAGACCAAATACAAGAAAATCTATTGTTTCTCGTAGCTGAGGTTCCGGCCCTGCCAAATGAGGCTCCGACCAGCCACTTGCGCGATTGTAGGACTAAGACTGTATGTCCCGCCTGATGGTAACTGTACACATATCCTCACTGCCTCGTCGTCGAGCCCACTCTATTTATGCAAATTGAGAGAGAGCATCTCCCGCCGGGCCTCCCGTTGGGTAATGCTAATCTTTGACAAAATGAAATTATTCGAACTTCAATAATTTAAGCACAGATTTAATGCTGCCAGCTCACAGTGGGATGGCTTAGGCAGCAGATCAACCCCATGGGAGGGGGAGGCTATACTATGTTTATAAATTGTTATGTTCCACACCACATCTATTTATTTAACACCATTTAATATATGTAGTATAACCCGCAGCATGTAAACATCCATACCATCGTGCACAGAGTAGGTACGTGGTGAACAGATACACAAGCATAGCGCAAGTCCTCTTTAAGCTTACAGACAGACTGTGACTCAATGCTCGCATGCAATAATAACCCATTACATATACCAGCATTGAAATATTAAGATAACAATTGACAACAGAAAAGTTTTCTCCAAAATACTCTCCGGAATGATCCATCAAGGTGCACTCGATGGGCGCTCCCCGCCCTGGCCACCGACCTGCATCATGCAGTGCGTAATAAAGTATATAATGTTTATGGAAAGGGTAGGCGGAGGTGTTATAACAGTATTTTTTCGCTGGAGATAAAGAAAACGACAATAAATTGATATTTTCCATAAGCACTCCCATTAAGCACGATAACCTCCATTTATATACAATTAGCTCAGAAGTTTAATAAAATAATTTACGTTCAGTTCACTTCGAGCACTTTACACAATTATGGAAAAACAATTAAATCTCAAAAAAAAATTGGGACTCCATGGAATTGGTAATAATGAAAGTGTGGTTAAGTAATAAGTTAAGTATTCGTCCGAGGGGCCTCTTTATAAGATCAGCTTCTTGCCTTGATTAATACTCGGTTTGAAACTTAACATTTATTATTTAATAACGACGATTTCGGCCCTTTGATTTGTTTAATTTCCTTTATTACTTAATATATATAATATATTTCTATATTATCATTATAAATGTTCTATAATATTATTATAAAATTATTCTATAATCTACACTAATATTATAAAGAGGAAAACTTTGTTTGTTTGTTTGGTTGTAATGAATAGGCTCAAAAACTACTGGACCGATTTTAAAAATTCTTTCACCATTCGAAAGCTACATTATCCACGAGTAACATAGGCAATATTAAATTGGACCCGATAGGTGGCGCTGCGATCGTGCTACGGGCAATTTAACTTTTTCACCCGAGCGAAGCTGGGCAGAACAGCTAGTATTATTATAAAAATGTAAGTTTCTTTGTTACGCTTTCACGTAAAAACTACTTAAGAGATCACTATAAAACTTTGTACACATATTCTTGGAGGTATTAGAAGTAACATAGGATACTTTTTATTAAAAAAAAAACATTTTTTTTACGAAAGATAAAAAAGCCGTCCACGCCGACGAAGTCGCGGGCACAACTAGTTTCCTTTATAACACAAATTACGAAGCAAAATTATCAGGAAGATTGTCTGAGGTGCCGCAAATATGCTTGTCTCAGCTCAGATTACATATTTTAGGCATTCATGGCTGAAACTCAGGTTATTATAAAAACTTTGTAATATACTGAAATAATGCAACGTTGGTTGGCAATACATATTATTATGAACTGAACTGAAAAACTGTAGCAAATGCCGTTCCGCGTGATACGGGATTGTAGTACATTTATAAAGCTGCTTTAATATCGTCGACGAGGCATTTGCGGTGTCCGTGGAATGCCACAGACCACGACCTGGCTGAAGGCACATGTTTCTAGTTACAACCTTCATTTCGAATATAATCTAACCTCGAAAATAAGTTTATTGTCATAAGAATCCATACATATATTGTGATACTCAACACTTTAAGGTAACAATTTCTCACGCATACCTATTATTAATACTTATGTATTTCTTATTTGCGTGGAAACAGGTTTTACTATAATGTTGAAATGTTGACGGTATGTATTTGTACAGTGGTAGGTATATGTAGCGCACGACCGCAGCCGCCGCCAGCGTATGCAGCTCCTGAACTTAGAGGCCACGAGTACATCAAAGCGTGCAAGTGAGGAGCGCTGATTTATCGCCCCAACACGACTAAAAAAACCACTCTTTCTAATAGCTTTTGCGGGAAAGCGACTTCTTTGGCGTTTTAATTTCGAAACTTTTCAAAAGAGAATTGTTTAAAGAATATTTTTCCTTTTGACGTACTCGCGGCGAGGCTATGAGTTAAATTTGATATTGGTTTCCAGCCTGGAGGAAGCACTATACTTGCGGAACGAAAATTGTTATTGTTTCATTACTGTAGAGAGCACCATATTGGACGGTGACGACATCAAACTGGCTGCAGGCTAATGATGTTTTAGTGACACGCGATTATTATGTCAATCTTAAGCGTCGCCGTCGACGTCGCCGATGCTGCCGCCTATCACGTTGCCGATGACGACGTCATTAGCGTCCTAATGCAGTTGTGGTGGGATGAATATGGAATGATTTGACGGCGCGGCGCCGGCTTCGGCGCACTTCGTCTGATTTTAATAAGGAATTATGAAGTATGCAGTGAGGCACGTTAGGCACCAAGTGGTTTGTTATACGATTTAAGTATCGAGACAAATTAACTTGTCGAATTGCCTTGCCTTGCCCCTACTTGTTGCCAAACTGAAGAGCAATTGTAATTGCAATAGAAACTAAATTACTACTATTGTAAGTACAAAACGGCCGCCGTCGAAATGCCAGAATACATATTTTTCTCAACCCCTCAATATGGATATCATAAGAAAGGGCTCGACTACAAAAACTTGATTATATCCTCATGAATTATAAATAAAAAATGTGTAATAAATGTGTTTTCAAGTTACAAGATCGACGCGTTTATGTTCATAAAACGTTTTGTTTAAAAATTGACTATTGCGGGTCAAGATCGGTCACCCAGCGTACAAATATACTATTCCTTGACACCAGTATATGCAGCTGTAATGCAGACTCCTGGAAAGAGTGGAGGCTAGCGCCCAAGTACTTACCATCGTTGAGGAGCAGCTGGACGTCAGCATCAGGCCGCCCGGCGGGGCAGAGAGGCAGAGCGGCCGATGACGAGCTCGCTCCACCTTCCAATTCCACCTGAGAACAACAAAAGGGAATTTAATATAGAATCTAACGTTTTTGTTTGCGATTCATGAACACTTAAACCAAAGCTGGCTTTTAATAAATGTGCTACATTTATTAAACTGCTTCTAAAGCCATGGATCTTTTCATTCAGAACCTTCGACTATCACGTCGGCACCAAAATTTCTGGCGAAAAGAGGCTGGCGATCTTTGCCTCTGTGACATGACTTTAGGAAACAAAAAATACTCAATATAGGAGCGCTAAAAGTGTCAGTGCAACGTAGCACCGCTTGCAACGCCGTGGCCTGGCCTGGTAGCGCAGTCATTGGTCCCATAACTTACCTCCCGCGTCACCCCGCTGGTGGTACAGTCGCGGCACTCTGCTATCAACAAGATGGACGGCCGTTGATATCAATCCGAGCGTGCGGCATAAATTGAGCGACAACGCTTTAACGCGTAACGTGTCCATACCTCCCATACTGGTAGTATAGAGAGGCACAGTGTGTTTGAATGTGCTAATTTCAGGAACTACGATGACGATACTCATTGCGATATGAACAAAAAGCCCGTTTATTAAGGAAGGCTATATATATATAGGCTATAAGGCTATTATATATCACCATGCTACTTCCCATGGGACCAGAACACTTGATCATATATTTATGACGCTATTAACTACGGTGTGCAGCTAGCTTACATAAAGGAGGCGTCTATACATGTCCCACAAAAAATATTGATGAAATTAAGTTTATAGATTAACGTCTCTTTTGGACACCTCTCTTCTACCAAGTTTCAAGTAAATGGCTAATTCAGAATATGTCAACATCATCTACATGTTTATAAATGTCGAGTCTCTTCCACAACGGAGGTGTATGCACCACTCACATTCTTACCTGTCCCCGCTTCCCCGGCGGCCGCCATCACCAAGCATACCTGCACAGTCTGTCACGTCACATCACTATCACTGCCCCCTCGCTCGACAGTGCGCATCACTCAACCACTCACTCGGAAATACAATGCTACGTTCAAATTCATTTTGGCATTGAAACGAATACGAGATGTGAGCGACTTGCAAAATATATTTTAGTACTTTTGACATCTTCCATTGACGGAAGATGTCAAACGGACAGATCGGCTACGCAAGATATTATTATTCGAATTTGTGTAATTTTCTGTGAATAAGCCTATTTTTTAAATTATGCTCATTCTAACATGTTTTCCTATAAGCTTATTTTTAAAATAATGCTCATTCTAACATATTTTCCTATAAGCCTATTTTTAAAAGAATGCTCATTCTAACATAGTTTAAGGATATAAATGCGATCCTCATGCGTGCGTGCAATTTTTTATTGATTTTTTTTAGTTTTGTTAGGTTGGTATTGCAATGAAAAAAGCCTAGTAGTTGAAGAAATTATGAATGCACATATACAGGCAACCTATGTTGAGTGTGTGGAAGACGAGGTGAGGAAGACCATGTCCCAACTACCTAGATCAAGTTGATCACTCATTTGAGGATAGGAACGTCAAGAGTACTTGAAACCGAAATATGTGTGATGAGACCGAATGATGAATCGAAAGAGCGAAAGATAACTCTAGACGAATAGACGCTCTCTGCCACCCCGTAAAGGACTCGGCGTGATGATATGAATGTATGTAATGCCAGCCGTTGCCAAAAATATTCGTAATCGTATCTGAGCAATAGGGATTATTTTTCATTCATTGGCAGGGAGAATAGTGCGCCCGTTCTAAAATTCGGTTGATTCTAAATTCCAATGTAGTTATGATAAAAAGAAACAATAAAATCCATATGAAAATCAGAGAGCAACCATTTAATTTCCTTAAAATGAACTTTGTCTAAGTTATAAATTATAATTTGTGTATTTAATTGTTTGTAAAATATTGCACAGTAGTTGTAAATATGTAGTTAGTTAGGAGGTATCTAAATATGTAAGTACCTACCTTCGGGAAAAGCGTATGCTTAATTTAATTTCATATAAAAATAACCTAAATTATTTACTGCCGTCACAAACATATTCGCTTGAGTCTTGATGTCCAGTGGAATATTATCTGTGATTAATTGAACAAAATTGAGACGGGCCCTATTTCTGTCTAGACTAAGCATTTATACTTGTTATAAAAATACAATGGAGTCGTATACTGGATAGGTACCTTGTAATAGAAAACTAACAAGTTAGAATTTGAAGCATGTCAAATTGAGAACTGTGTTTTCTGCAAATGAAATTGGAATTGCAATGTAACAGACTTTGTTAAAACTGTGTAAATACTGGTAAGAGCTAGAGGTACTTGAATACGATGGAGCAAAAAGGGTGGGACTGGGTGAATAGCTGTGTTTGATTGAGACTCAGTGCTAGGCGACAATCTAAATTGCTATTCGACGGAGACTTGGGTGAATTGAAATCTAGTTTCAATTACACACCACCTGTGTACACTAAAGAAGCTTCAATAATAGAAATAAAAGCTATTTATGTGGACGTTAAGGGGACAGCTCTTTACTTGGGATCGTTTTTAGTTCATCTTACTCTAATAAACAGACCCTTACGTTGGATGGAGTAGCCGTTTAGACAGAATAATATATAAATGGATCCCCTTTCTAACAGCTCAGCTTACTCATTACTCTGCTTCTGGGTAGAGCTATGAGACACTACTCAGAAGCAAGAAAAGGCTGCGATCTTATGTCCAGTGGGAAATGGCCTCAGCGCAGCATCACGGGAGACGCTTTTGCACTCTACTTTCAACTTAGAGTAAAATGACCTTTTTGTCTTTATACAATATTAACTCGGCGCTATATTTCGTGCTCGAGCTTAATTATAATCTGTAGAATCTCGTGTTTTGGATTAATATTTGTCAAGGGTTGCTTGGGGGATGATGTATCCGTTGTCTCTTACCTAACGACCCTAGGGTGGAACTGGCAAGCTCACCACACGACGTTGAATTAGATCTGCTCTGAAAATTATTTATTACTATGAAATACGATATCCACAATTGATACTATGTAGTTCCAGTGTTTAAGAAAGTTGTATCAAGCTATCTGAAGCTATAAATGACTGTGTCAACTTTGTTCTTTCTCTGATATTATTACAACAGACACTATCTCGTTACAATGCGCGCATGTGAGAGTGCCTCAAAGGGCTAGTGCCGTGTTTGGAATTATTAGTAATAATATTGGTTGCGCACACAGGGTGTGGCCATACGTGTAGTGCCAATTAATTCCGGAGCAGAACATAATGAGGTTTACTAAGCCGATGGCACGCAGCGCGGGTGTTTAATTTCCGCCCGTCGTCGTTAGGACCGGGATAGTGCGCTATGTAGTGCCAACTGAGCTGAGATACATTGACATTATACAGTTATAGGATAGTTCTCATTCGATTTAAATTTGGCAAGGTAGGCTTAGCGGTTTGATTAGTTTTAGCGGGTTCATACCTCGGTCAGTACTAATGACCCGATACGAGTTTAAGTAGAGTCGAGATTCCCGCGATGAATGATATTGTGAAAGGAACCTTCAACTGCGGAAAACTCCCCACAAAATAATACTATTTTCGTCTATACAGAGTAAGATACGCACCATTGACCTTATTGAACTACGTGCAGTCCATCGTGAAACACATCAACTTCTTTCGAAGCTACTTAATACTAGGCACACACGCAGAGAACATTTGTATTTAATTTACTTAATACGAAAATTAAATATATAAAAAACAAAATCATTTGCTTTGTTCCCTCATATAATAAGGGTAGGATTAAATTAGCGCGTATATAATTTACAGTTACTGGGTACAAAGTCCATTTGCGAAGAGCTCGCCGCTCGAGCGGTGCCTCCGCAGGACGCTAGTGGATACTTGGCAAACAATTTGCGTCTTACCTATTTACTTTTTGCGTCAAGTGAAAATTACTTTTCTTGGCAACTAACGCAGTGTTGGAGCGCGCCTTGCGCTTGTTTATGATCAGTTTATTCGTATCAAGAAGGCTCGCTTGAAAAATATATCTGTCAGCTGTTAGATTTGCAACTGTTCTTTGGAATATTGTTAATAGTTGTTATTGTAAAACTTAATGTATTTATGCCATAAAGCCACAAATATAGCTTCGACAGAGAGAGATCAAGTGGTTTGCATCCAATAAATGATACTAGTTAGTTATTGTTATAACAACTGGCTACTATGAGCTTACATTCGCAGTCAATGCAGGAGGGAGTGAGGAGGGAGGGCAGACAGAGTGCATAAGAATAATAATCTATACTAATATTATAAAGCTGAAGAGTTTGTTTGTTTGTTTGAACGCGCTAATCTCAGGAACTACTGGTTGAAATTGAAAAATTCTTTTTGTGTTGGATAGTCCATTTCTCTAGAAAGGCTTTAGGCTATATAACATCACGCTACGACCAATAGGAGCGAAGCATAAATGAATAATGTTGCCAGAACGGGAAAAAATATTCCATTTTGAGAGTTTCCGTTGCGTGCGCTGCGTAAACGGTTTAAGTTACACAAATATCATGTATGAGGGAATTGTTCCTCTCTAAAAGTTCTAAAAAAAAGTCTGCGACAGCATATGTCCATCTTTTATGATTCAACGATGGGCTCCTTAACTACTTAACCGATTTCAAATAAATTTGCACACCGTATGCAGTTTGATCCAACTTAAAAAAATGATAACTTACATCACAATTGGACCCGATAGGTGGCGCTGCGATCGTGTTAAAGGAAATTTTACTTTTTCACCCGGGCGAAGCTGG